>SNQJ01S0053991.1:0-12024 GCA_010110895.2 Picea sitchensis
GGGTGTTGTATATGCATGTGCATTGTCCTTCATGTCCAAATACCTTTATCAATATTGTGGTCCAAAATCCATGACTAGGGTTGAAATCAATGACAACAACCAATCTTCCAACAGTAGGAACCAAGATTTTGCAGCGGTGAAGGAAAGATTGGAAACCCGCTCTGTCATACCTATATTTACTTAATTATACATGCATATATTTATATATGCATACCATTTAGGAGTTAAACATACAACCATGGTGATTGTGCACTACTATAACATTAACAACATCAAAGATAACCAAACATTATGATTAAAGACTTGAATTAACACATCTATGCATACAAATATACAAAGGTACCATTGATTAACATCTAAGCATACATTTCTACACAGGTTTACCATGGTTCACCCCTGTCTGGTCTATGTCCACAAAATATTGGCTTCTTTATTATATTTAAGTATCTTGATTACACTCTACACTAAAATGGATGCATAGTTACAATATTCTTCAAAATTGTAGTTTATTTACAATGCTCTTCTCTTTGAACCTCATTTTCTCTCTATACCTCATGAAATAAAAAACAACAAAAAAAAAAAAACCCCAAACTTCACAGATATTTTGCGTATTTATGCCTTTGTTTCAGGTTGTTTGGCCAACACACAATGAGTTGGGTACCACTCATGGTCGGTTGGTGATAACTCATTATGAGCTAGATACAACTCATGCTCGGCAAGTTTTCTTGGATTTTACACTAGTTGCTCTTTCTTTTCCCCCATATTATCCTATTTCGTCTCTCTTCTTTCTTGATCTTCTTCATCTTCTTCTTCCTTCTCCCTTCATGCGCCTTTTCCCTGTACAATGTCTCTTCTCACTGTTCCATCCCCAAAAATTATTTCCCAATAGGCGACAAACCACTTGGAAGGGTCCAAGACAAATATTATAAAACTTTCCATGATTCCCTTTAGCTTCCTTTAGAGCATCCCATTTAAGGACCAAGTACCCTACCATGAAATTTCTTTCTTTGGTCCTTTTATAAAAACTTTATTTTATTCTTACTTGATGAGAATGGGACTTTATATGAACTTGCTCTCTTACCTACTGAACTTCAATCAGCTGATTAATTCTTCTCTTCATATCATTTGATTATACCTCCTCATCTTGAAATAGTTTCATCATAGGGATGATGAATTGTATGGGATAAATGGATTCCAACCGATAGACCAAATGAAAAGGGGAATTTCCAATGGCCCTCTTAATGTTAACTCTGTCCACCCGGACAACATATTTCAAGTGGGAATCCCATGCCTTCTTGTTTTGAGATAACACTTTTTTTATAATCGTGATAAGGTTCTTATTGGAGGATTAATCTCACCAATGAATTCTAATCCCCACTATTGGAAAGGTGTCTCAACTTTGATTGGTTTTAGGGGGAGGGGCGACAACTTCTGATTTCCTGCAAACATTTGGCATTCAACACATGGTTGAACTAAGAAATTTACATCAACAAATAAAGAAGGCCAATAATACCCAACTCTAAGGATCTTATATGTAGTGGCTCTCCAATCATGGTGATCACCTCACACACCTTTATGAAACTCAAATATTATTCCCTAATTTTATTCTTTAGTGAGGCAATTTAGTAGGATTCCCCATGGGTCTTTCTAAAACATCCCCCCCCACAAACAAAAATGCAATACTTTACAGCCTTAAGCTTGATAGACCTATCTCTAGCTTTATCCCATGCTGGTGAACAACTAAAATTTTGCAAGTAAAAGATGATGTCTTTATACAAATTAGACAGAGAAAATTTGGCACTTACCTCTAAGGATGGTTCTTTTGTTTCGTCCTCTTCTAACTTTTCTAATACAATTCTTGTGGATGGTGTGTTCAAGTCTAAAACCTTACAGTTCGATGCATCCAATATTTTGGCTAGTCCTTGTCCTTTTACCCACATTGTGGGCTCTATATCCACATTATACTCATGAATATTAGTAATCTATTTACCCCTTTTTACTTCATTGTCAGGCTTTGTGAGAAATCCTTTTATAGTGTTGGTAGGTACATAAGCCAATATCTTGGAATACAATATATAATCTTTGAAAGACTTTAATGCTTTGACTAATGCTTAAGCTTTCTTTTCCATGCTTCTATATTTCATCTCAACATCTCTCAGGGCCTTGCTGAAAAAGGCTATGGGATTTTCTTGATCGTATTCTTTCTTCTGTAGCAACACAATAGCTATAGTATGAACTAAAGCGAAAGAAAAAATTAGAAACTCTTTATCATAGTTTGGGATGATAACAACTGGAGATTCTCCCAAGGTTGTTTTGATCTACTGAAAGGATTATTAGCTTCAATTTTCCACTTGATTTCATGATCTTTTTTCAACATGTTGGTGATATGTTTCACCATTTCAACAAAATTTGGGACAAACCTTCTCAGAAAGCCTATTTTACCTAGGAAAGATTGTACCACTTTCTTATTCCTAGGCTGAGAAATTTTTTCAATTGCCTCCACCCTTTATGGATCTATCTCCATCCCCTCTTTGGATACTATATGGCCAAGAAGATTTCCTTATTCCATAGAAAAACAAGACTTTTGGGGATTCAAAGACAACCCAAACTTTCTACACTACACAAAAATTTCCGTTAAACACTTGATGTGATCTTCATTTGTCATGGAGAAAATAGTCACGTCATCAGGGTATATAACAATGAACTTGTCTCCTCACCCACAAAAGCAATGTCCATAGCTCTTTGAAAATTTGTTCTTGCATTTATTCGACCAAAAGGCTTTTTGTCATACATAAAAGTGCCCCATGGTGTTGTGAAGGTTGTCTTATCTCTGTCATCTAAGTACATGGCCACTTGGTTGTATCCTGAAAAACCATCCATCATGGATATCATGTTTTCCACTACAATTTTATGCAATATATGATCCATCTTGGGTAGGGGGCAGTTATATTTCTATGAGCATTTATTCATGTTCTTGAATTCCACACATAACCTTATTTTCCCACTCTTCTTCCTCACTAGAACTAAATTAGAAACTGATTCAGAATATCTTAAGGGGATAATAATCTGAGCATCTAATATTTTCCTCACCTCTTTCTCAATGGTAGGAAAATGAAGAAGGTTAACTTTCTTGAGCTTCTTCCTGAAAGGCTTAGTATTAGGTTTGAGAGGTATTTGATTATGGATGATACTTGTATCATAAGTTTTCAAGTCCTCGTATCTCCATCATCATCAAGAATATTTTTGGAAATCTTGATATATTTAGGATCTTATTAAATCCAAATATTATATTCCTTAATGCTATCATCTTTGATAAGGACAATTGGTTTGACAGGTACATCATTTCGATCAAACAACTTCTCTAAAGGTACCATTCCTTTAGGGATGAAGTTATTATTAAGCTACAATAATTTATGCTCAGCCATGTAATTGTTGAATTCAGGAATCTATTTAGCTTCCCCACCAATATCTTGTTTGTTGTCCTCTTCATCATATGAATCGATATGAGCATTTGCAAACTCATCTATCCCCCATGAAATTTTTGCTATGTTTATCATATTCAAAGAATTCCCAGTATTTGATGTTATAAAAAATGGAAGTTTTGTATCTCATCGCAATCTCATATTTAAATTTAGGGTTGGATGGTACTTTAAAGGTACTGGTAGCTACTGCTAGGGAATTGGTTGGCTTATTAAACGCTATCAAAATAGGAGAAATATTAAAAGATACATAAAAAAATTCAATCATATCCCATACTTGATTTATGTAATCCCTCATCCTTAGATTCATTGTTTGATAGGAACCTATTACTTGCTGCAAAACTAGCTATGAATCTCCAAATACCACCAACTTGGTAATTTGCATATTTCTTGATGCCTCTAGGCCTAAGATCAAAGCCTCATATTTAGCTATGTTATTTGTGGCCTCGAAATCAAGTTGGTTGGGCAAATGTGTTAATATGTTTTGTGTAACTATGGAATTTATTCTTGTATATGTTTTTTAGTCAAACCTTTAAAATGGTATTATAATTATATTGTACAAGTTGTCTCAACATAAATTATTATATTATTGGTATTTTACCTATAATTGTAAAAAATCCCCATTATGGCTAGTCGGCCATGTTTATGGGTTAGTTAGGTCAAGAGTCGTGTCTCTTCAAGAGACATTATTGTGTATAAATAGAGGATAGGTTCCTCTCATTTGGACACACATTCACACGCTTCTATTGTGCATATTGGAGTGCATAAGCAGGTCTAGCACGCAAGTCTTGGAGACTGGTTCTTTTGGTGTTTTGGTCTTGGTCTTTCTTGGAGAGCTATAGTGAATCATTTATTCAACCAAAAGGCATTTTGTCATACATGAAAGTTCCCCATGGTGTTGTGAAGGTTGTCTTCTCTCTATCATATAAGTACATGGCCATTTGGTTATATCCTAAAAAACCATCCATCATGGATATCATGTTTCCCCTTACTACTTTCTGCAATATATGATCCATCTAGGGAAGGGGGCAATTATATTTCTATGAGAATTTATTCAGGTCCTTGAAGTCCACACATAACCTTATTTCCCCACTCTTCATCCTCACTAGAACTAAATTAGCAACCAATAATAATCTTAGGTGGATAATAATATGAGCATCTAATATTTTCCTCACCTCTTTCTCAATGGTAGGAAAAAGAAGAAGATTAACTTTATTGAGCTTATTCCTGAAAGGATTAGTACCAGGTTTGAAAGGTACTTGATGATGGATGATACTGGTATCATAATTTTTCAAGTCCTCATATCTCCATCATCATCAAGAATATTTTTGGAAATCTTGATATATTTAGGATCTTTTTAAATCCCAATATTATATTCTTTAATGCTATCATCTTTGAGAAGGACAACTAGTTTGATAGGTACATTATTTCGATCAAACAACCTCTCTAAAGTCACCATTCCTTTGGGGATGAAGTTATTATTAAGCTACAATACTTTATGCTCAGCCATGTAATTGTTGAATTGAGGAATCTATTCAGCTTCCCCACCAATCTCTTGTTTGTTGTCCTCTTCATCATATGAATCGATATGATCATTTGCAAACTCATCTATCCCTTCCATGAACTTTTTGATATGTTTTTCATATTCAAAGAATTCTCGATATTTGATGTTATCAGAAATGGAAATTGTGTATCTCATCTCAATCTCATATTTAAATTTAGGGTTGGATGGTACTTTAAAAGTACTGGTAGCTACTACTAAGGAATCGGTTGTCTTATTAAATTCTCTCAAAATAGAAGAAATATTAAAAGATACATAAAAATTGTCAATCATATCCCATACTTGATTTATGTAAGCCCTCATCCTTAGATTCATTGTTTGATAGGAACCTATTACTTGCTACAAAACTAGCTATGAATCTCCAAATACCACCAACTTGGTAATTTTCATATTTATTGATGCCTCCAGGCCTAAGATCAAAGACTCATATTTAGCTACGTTATTTGTGGCCTCGAAATCAAGTTTGTTGGGAAAATGTGTTAATATTTTTTGTGTAAATATGGAATATATTCTTGTATATTTTTTTTAGTCAAACCTTTAAAAGGGTATTATAATTATATTGTACAAGTTGAATCAACATAAAATATTAATTATTGGTATTTTACCTATAATTGTAAAAAATCCCCATTATGGCTGGTCGGCCCTATTTTATGGGTTAGTTAGGTCAAGAGTCGCATCTCTTCAAGTGACATTGTTGTGTATAAATAGAGGATAGGTTCCTCTCATTTGGAAAAACACTCACACATTTCTCTTTTGCATCTTGGAGCGCATAATCAGGTCTAGCACGCAAGTCTTGGAGACTGGTTCTTTTGGTGTTTTGGTCTGGGTCTTTCTTGGAGAGCTATAGTGCATCATTGTACTGGTTGAAGGAATATATATTGAGGATTTTGGTTGTTGATTTTTCTCCCCCATGAGGGTTTCCCAGGACAATCTTTGTGTTCTATTATATCTGTGATTTTCTATCTTTTAGTAATCCTACTACAATTGCTATTGGATTAAGTAATTGTAATTGTGTAACTAGAAAATTCAAAATTCTAACATGGTATTAGAGCGGGCCTAAATAGAAGCTAATTGTATATATAGAAGCAGAAAAGGGAGTCGTTTTCAATATAGAGAAAGTCTTCGGACAAACCAAAACCATTATGAGGCAGGATGACTACCAGAACAAACATCTATGAGAAGATAGATGGAGCTAATAACTTCAAGGCCTGGAAGTACAGAGTAATCCTCCTTCTTGAAGAATATGAACCTCAAGGAGATGAAGCTAAGGTAAAATATAAGAAGGACATGGTGAGAGAAAAAAGGATTATTGGAAACTCCATTAAGGACCACCTTATCCATCATGTATCATCATTATCTTCTCCAAAGCAAATGATAGACACTTGGACTCATATATTTGAGGGAAGCAACATAAATTGAAGAATGACTCTGAGATCTAAGTTGAAGAATGTGAAAATTTAAAACTTAGAAACCATTCACTCGTACTTATCAAGAGTGAATAAAATCAGGAGCAGATAGAATCCATTGGTGACTCAGTAGAAGGAGAAGAGATGGTGATTACTACCTTGAATGGCCTCCCAAGGTCATGGGATGCATTCATCGAAGGAAGTTTTTCAAGAAATAAGCATCCCAAGTTCATTAGGATTTGGGAATATTGTAACCAGGAAGAAGCTATGACAACTGCAATAAAAGAAAAGATGGAAGATAAATATCAATCCCTAGCCACCCACACCAGGAAAGGAAAGAACAAGAAGGAGCATTCTTTACCTTATAAGAAGTTTAAGATGGGTCAAAGAGACAACTCAAAGATCAGATGTTATTGTTGTCAGGAATTGGGACACTATTTTATGGATTTCCCCCTCATTATGGAAATTAAGAATAAGAAAGGAAGTAAGAGGTATCAAGCTCACATAGTTGAAGATGAAGAGCCTCCCAAGAAGGTTGCAAAGAAAGATGAATAAAGTTATGGGGATTATGTTCTTATCTCATCCCTCATAGGTATTTTTACTCATGGAAGTGACACTTGGTTGATAGACAATGGTGCTTCCAACCACATGACAGGATATGAATAATCCTTATCTAAATGCATTCATAAAGATTCACCTCACGATGTGAAATTGGGTGATTACTATCAGTATCAAATAAAAGGTATTGGTGAAGCTTCCTACAAGGTAAACTTAGGAAATCCAATGAATATGAAGGAAGTTATCTATGTTCCAAGTTTAAATAAGAATCTTCTCTCAATTTCAGCATTGGACAAGAAAGGATTTAGAGCAGAATTTATTGATGGTCAAGTTCTTATGTGGCCTAGAGGTAAGAACCTTGATGATGCAGTAGTGATTGGAGTTGAAGAAGGAGGACTCTACAAATTATAAGGACACTCAGACTCCATAATGGTTCATGATATTGTGAATCGCAATGAACTATGGCATAGGATATTTTATCGCCTACACTACAAAGCTCTTTAGGTTGTGAGAAAAATGGTGACAGGTCTTCCAGAAATATAAGAAGAACCATATGGTGTGTGCAAAGGATGTGCACAAGGAAAGAATGTGAAGCACTCATTTCCCAATAGTGATAGTAGAGCCAAAGGATGTTTCTACATTTTTCATTCAGACGTATGTGGAATATTGTAAACAACTTCACTAAGTGGGTATGTATATTATGTATCTTTCATTGATGATTAGTCATGTAAAATTTGGATTTATTTGTCAAAAGAAAAGAATGAAGTTTTTGTCAAATTCAAAGAGTTCAAAGCTCTGGTAGAAAACTTGACAGAGCAGAAGATAAATACCTTGTGATAAAAAAATGGAGGTGAATTCACCTCAGAATAATTCAAGGAGTATTGCAAGGAAGTTGGTATTAAGAGGGAGCTTTCTACTCCCTATAACCCTCGGCAAAATGGAATAGATGAAAGGAAGAACCAAAAAATCATGGAAGTAGTAAAGACCATGATCCATGATCAATATATTCCTATGAATATGTGGGAAGAAGCAGTGAAGATGATAGTGTACGTGCAGAATAAAATTTCCCACAAGGTGCTTGAAAAAAAAAACCCAAGTAAATTTTTCAAGTGAGAAGCCAGAAGTTACCCATTTCATAATATTTGGCTTCCCTTTATTTGTTCATGTCCCCAAGAAAAAGAAGACAAAGTTGGACCCTTCTGGATGGAAGGGAATATTTTTTGGTTACAACGACACATCAAAGGCTTACAGGATATACATTCTCAATCACTGGAAAGTGGAGATCATCCGAGATGTAATCTTCTATGAGAATGCATCTTTTAGTAAATCCAAATAGATCCATGCAGAAGAGGCAGATGAAGAAGAGAATGAATTTATCAAAGTTCCAAAGGAATTTTAACCATAAGAAGTCATTCCAGAGGATCATGACATGGTAGAACCTCAGAAACCAATTGAGATACCTTCTCACAAGAGAATACCAGCTTGGGCACAAGATATTATCATAGATGCAGAATGAATTGGTTCCTTAGAAAAATATTTTAGGGAAAGTAAGAAGTCGAAGTCATATTCGAGATACGTGGCATGCTTGTGTCACATAATGGATGAAAAACCTTCCATTTATGAAGAGGATGCAACAAATAAAGTATGGAAAGATTCCATGGCAAAGGAATACCTGTCCATTATGCATAATGATTTCTGGGTCGTGGTTCCCAGACCAAAGGAAAAATATGTGGTGATTTCAAAATGGATATACAAGAAGAAACACATAGTTGATGGAAGTATTGAAAAATATAAGGCAAGATTTGTGGCCCAAGGTTTCTCTCAGAAGGAAGGGATTGACTATTAAGACACTTTTTCTCCTATAGCAATATATACCTTGATCAGGACTATACCTTCATTGGTCACTATGATGAAATGAAAGGTGCACCAGATGGATGTAAAAATATCCTTCTTGAATGGTGAAATAAAAGAGGAATTTTATGTTGAGAAACCATTTGAATTCGAGACACATGATAGGGATTCTCATGTGTGAATATTATATAAGGATTTATATGGATTGAAGCAGGAACCCAAAGCATTGTATGGTAGGATTGACATTTTACTGATGAGCTTGGGTTTTACCAAGAGCAGTGCAGATCCTAACCTTTAATTTAAGGTTGAGGATGGTGAACTGGTGATTCTAATGTTGCATGTAGATGACCTGTTTATAAAAAGTGTGGAAAATATCATCATTGAATGTAAGAGAAAATTGGTTGCAGAATTAGAGATGAAATATTTAGGAATGATTCACTACTTCTTGGGACTAGAAGTTTGGCAGATATTATATGGGATTTTCCTAAATCAAGGAAAGTATGTTGTGGAAATATTGAAGAGGTTTGAGATGTTGGACTGTAAGTCTATGGTTACACCGATGGTATCAAATATTAAGTTGTTGCATAATACAACTTCAAAGATTTTGGATTCTACTTTATATAGGAAAATCATGGCCACATTGATGTATTTGATGAACACAAGACCGGATATATTTTTTTCTATGAACACCCTGAGTCAACATTTGGAGCAGCCCAAACAAGTTCATTTGGTTGCAGCAAAACATGTGTTGAGCTCCCTTAAGGGTACTCTAGATCATGGTCTCTAGTATAGATCTGACCATGAGTTTGGATTGTATGGATACTTAGATTCAGATTGGGTCAACAGTATTCCTGACCGAAAGAGAACTTCTAGATACTTTTTCATTCTTGTCTCTAGTAAGGTATCATGGAAAAGCAAAAAGCAATCATCTGTGGCACTCAGTACGATTGAAGTTGAGTATGTGGTAGCATGTGCAGGGAGAAAAAAAGAAGTATGGCTTCAAAATTTGTTGTCTGGGTTATTTGGTCTCATAATGGAGGCAACCTGCATTTGGTGTGACAACCAGAGGTGCATGAAGTTGTCAGAGAACCCGGTGTTCCATGGCAGGTTGAAGAATATCAAGATCAGATACTACTATATCAGGGATATGGTATAGAGGGGAGAAGTGAGGCTCTATTTCGTGACTAGTGAGGATCAGGTTACAGATGTGTTCACCAAGCCTGAAGCGATGTCAAGGATGAGATTCAGTACTTGAGGAACAAATTATTATGATCCCTCTTCAAAGGATTGATAAATTGAACTCATCCAGCATGAAAAAGGAGTTGGCAGTTGATAGGTGGAACTCATCCAGCATGAAAAAGGGTTGGCACTGAGTATGGAAAATTTTCATCCAGCATGAAAAATGGTTAGCATTGAGTCTGGTGGGTCTCATATAGCATGAAAAAGGGATGGTACTGAGACATGAGCACACATGATCGTGTATTGATGCATCACATGGGGTGGATGTCATGGGGACATGTTGTAGTTATTGAGAGATACCCATAGACCTTGGTTGCATGGGGTGAAGTCATGTTGCACTGTGGATAACTGAGGATGTATAGATTCGCATGTTCAATAGTCAATGGATGTGAGCTCATGTGGTATTAGACTTGGAGTCTATGTCTAGAAATAATACCTTCCTAGTTAAGAGGGAGTGTTAATATTTTTGGTGTAACTACGAAAGATATTCTTGTATATTTGTTTTAGTCAAACCTTTAAAAGGTTATTATAATTATATTGTACAATTCGTCTCAACATAAATTATTATATTATTGGTATTTTACTTATAATTGTAAAAAATCCCCATTATGGCTAGTCAACCCTGTTTTATGGGTTAGTTAGGTCCATATTCATGTCTCTTCAAGAGACATTGTTGTGTATAAATAGAGGATAGGTTTGTCTCAATTGGACACACACTCACACACTTCTCTTGTGCATCTTGGAGCGCATAAGAAGGTCTAGCACACAATTATTGGAGACTAGTTCTTTTAGTGTTTTGGTCTTGGTATTTCTTGGAGATTTATAGCGTATCATTGTATTGGTTGAAGGAATATTTATTGAGGATTTTGGTTGCTGGGTTTTCTCCCCCATGAGGGCTTCCCAGGATAATATTTGTGTTCTATTGTATATGTGATTGTCTATCTTTCAATGATCCTACTACAGTTTCTATTGGATTAAGTAATTGTAATTGTGTAACTAGAAAATTTATAATTCTAACAAAATGAACTTATTTTTTGGTAGGGGATATGAGCACTAAGCCTGACCCAACTCCTTTTGAGCATGCACCATCAAAAAAGAATTTCCATATACCATCCACTTCTTCCACATGGCTTACAAGACGATCTGTCGACATTGGGGTTTCATTGTATTCTTTATTTACAGATAGGATACAACATCCCATATCTTCATTAGTAGCATATATGGGAAGAGTCACATGGTTATTTTGATCACTAACCACATAAGAAAAAATTGTCACTCGGAAAATCCTTCTGATCTCTCCTCCAAAAAATGGTAGAGTGGCATAAGTCATGTCCATTTGCATAGTTCCTCCCAATTTCCATGACCATGTTTTGGACAACAACATGACATAATTTGTTGGTACATCAACCACTACCATGTCCATCATAATTATCTTAACAGGAAGCTAGCCCAGGGTGACAACCATATATTTAATCATCCTATAACACTTCACTTTTCTAACATAAAATGAATAAAGGCCATGAGAGGGATTGGTTATCTCCAACCCCAATTTTTCCATGGTTGTTGTGGGAATTAAATTGTGTGATATTATACAATTATGCATCATATTATCATGAATATTCAAGGTCACATACAAGGGTGCCACATATTCTTCTTTGTCATCAATATGAGGACCAAAAGCTATAGTAGGGGACTCATCTTGTACATTAAAAGTATCAGGAGGATTTTTTTATCCCTTCTCTTGTATCATTTTCTCAATATGTTTACGGTATGAAATTTTTTTAGCTAGCTCCATTAGAGGCACAAGAAACTTGATCTTGGACAACTCACGTTCAATATTGAAAGGTGAAACTAACTCCTCAAAATCTTTAGTTTATTTTTCTTCTTTTACAGGCTCCAAAACTTCGTCTACCTTAGCGATGTCCAAAAT
>SNQJ01S0053991.1:25497-56773 GCA_010110895.2 Picea sitchensis
AGCTCCATTAGAGGCACAAGAAACTTGATCTTGGACAACTCACGTTCAATATTGAAAGGTGAAACTAACTCCTCAAAATCTTTAGTTTATTTTTCTTCTTTTACAGGCTCCAAAACTTCGTCTACCTTAGCGATGTCCAAAATATCCCTAGATTTATCTTTGGAAAACTTTGGACTAGCTTTCTTAGCCTGAGGTTGACTTCCTGCAATAGTATTTTTCTTCCTAGGCATTAGATCATGCTTCTTATGCATCTCAGCCTGTAGTGTATCAAAAACAAAATTGTACTGAGCTGAGGATAAAGATCCTTTGTTGGGTTGACTACTAGGCATCAATTTCTTAGGACTTAGGGACTCCTCATAGCCAGTTTGAGTGAGATTTTTTGCATCATTAGTACATGGAAGTAGGTGTATTTATTCTGTGTATAAGTCATATCCCTCATCCACTACTTCTTCAATAATGTTGTTATCATTGTTGTTTTTTACAAGGGGTTGAAGGGGTTGTTATTCATTTCTTCTCTCCCTTCTCATGAGTTGTGGCTTATGAGGTCCTATGAACTAATTAGGATTAGGATTCCTTATGCCTCCATATTGGGGTGATCTTTTTGCATTTCTATTCTCTATCTAAAATGTGTACATCTTGTTTATCAAATTATTTATTAGTGTAGACATCTCATTCATCTTTTCTTCTTCTGGCTCTCTACTTGGATCAAAAGTGCCACAGTCCTCCTTGACCTTTTTATTTTCTACCCGATCCTATTTTTTCTTAATCTTACCTAATGAAATAATATTCCCTTCTATGTCTATTACATCATCTTTCATTACTAGCAGGGTCAAGGATCTTCTTTCTCTCAAGGTCGTGAAAAAATTAGCATCAAACACCCTAGCGTAGGTCACTTTGGTTGTTGGTTGTGATGGATTTATATATGCAAGGATTTTGTTATAGAAATTATTAAACCTCCTATTGAATTCATCAACAATTTCTTTGGCTCTTTTCTTGAGTGATCCAAATTCATTCAATTAGAATAGTTTATCCATTTTCTCACCCCACTGCCTCATAAAAGCATCTTCTAGGGTTGGCCAACTATCAATTGAAGAAAAAGGTAACTCCCTAAACCATTTTCTAACATCCCCCCCCATATTTTGGAAAAATAATATCATGAATACATCATCGGTTTCTACAAATTGGTCATCTATAAAGTATCAGAAAGCACTCATGTTCTCTTCAGCTAAATGGGTTTTATCCCCATTAAATTTGGTAACATATTTCATGTAATTATTAGGGAGTTCATGGGTGATTTGGGGCAGATTTAATGGCAAAAATATGAAAGTGACCTAAGGATTTATAGGTGGTGGGTGATGTTGATTTTCCACAAGTATTCCTCCACCTAAGACAACAATAATATTTTGCAAAATGATGTTATGGGCTTCAAAAGACAAAGAAGGAACAAGATTTTCAAGAAAGGTCTATAGGAAGAACTAACTTCATGATTAAATTATAGAGGATAATATTGGAGATATATTAATGGTTCTGAAGGAAACTTTGCATCATAACTAGAAATGGTCAAGCTATGGTCATTTAAGGAAACACATTAATTCAAGGTGTAAACAGATCAAATTCAAGGAGGTACCCTTTTTATATCCTTTAGATGCACAAAGAAACTGATAAGAAATGGTCATTCATTCAGAGGAAATCAATTCTATATCAGGATTAAACATCATGCAGTAACGTTAAACATAATCTATAATATGTTATTTGATATTTATAAATAAGATCTGATACAAGAAAGTAAAAATGGTAGGAGATGCTTTACAAGAACACAAATACAATATATGGAGGAATCACCAACAGAAAATTAAACGCAGGGGATGAATATCTTTTGCTTGTTGCATTTATCAACTAATTGTGCTCAAGGTTTTTGGTCAAACAACTCTAGTTATAAGAAATTCTTCAGATCCCCAAAGTGTCGAACTTGAAAATGGGTACTTGCATTCTCTTTTATTCCTCTCACTCCTGCCATAAACTTCTTCTTGAAACTACTTCGAGCATTCTTGATATCATTTCTTGTTTCTTGATTCTTTAATGGTTTTCCCTCTGGTAAAAATACATGAATTATTTTTACTTTCTCAAATTGGTTATGCTAATATCGTGGGGTAGTTGGAGATTCACAGGCCAAAATATCCACTCGAGATATTTCCTTGAACATACTTTGTAATCATTTCATCCACTGTTGGGCGCTCAAAATCAAATTTTCATAGGCGTGAGACTCAACATTTGTCAGATCGATCTCAGCGATCAATATCGATTGTTGATACTTTAAACGTGTACAAGGACATAAAAATTAGTAGTCGTTAGATCAACTCGATTGAGCCTAAACTATTGATTGGATTTGCACCCATCGGAGAAATCAGGGTATGTACATCACACTTCATTGATGACAACATCCACAATGATCTCCACCACTCATATTTCCCCAAAATGAGGGTATTCGTTTATTTGTGGTCGACCAAAATCCAAAAAATGGCTAAGGAAACTATTGTCATACTGAAGATGCGCACGTGGAAGAATTACACTGGTCCCATGATGGTGCTGAGGAGGAAGCTAGGACGAACATGTGTCACCCACCTTTGACATATTCACCTGTGCATCCAGTGGATTCCACATGTGCACGTGGTAACATTTGGTTGGCTCGGAAAATGATTTTCTAGTGGGTTCACATGAAACATGGCCGAGAAAACTCAAGATCAAAGATCATATATGGACCGTTGATAAAAGGTGCACTGGCACAGATCTGGACCATTGATCGGGGATGTCTCATGGGAGTGGTCAAGACTTGCATTGCACAAAAATATTTGAAGAGGGGACTCCGAAGGGACTTGACAATACAAATATGGAGAATTTATTGAAGGCCCAAGAATCTCTGAGAAACGTTGATCTCGTTGTTGTCGAAATCAGAATTTTTCTAAGAAAAATATCATCATAATGATGCCAAACTAGACACATGGTAGTTTTCTATTGTCCCATAGTAGCACTGATGTGGCAGAAAAATGGGTGACAAATGTCATGCATTTTTGAGGTGTTGTATTGTGTTTGTGGTGGGTTCGACCTGTCCACATGGTAGTCATTAATTGGCCTTGATAATGCTTCACGGGTGGGATAACGTGACACTTGGACATGATGCTTCAAGGCTCGACAAAGGATATGTACTATTGATCTATCCCACTTGAAAGAGGTATGAGAGAATATATGGATCATCCATCGGGGTTCCCCTAGGAGTCTTCAACGTTTGGGTCATAAGAAGGACTCTAATGAGGGGACTCTGAGACTGAATCTTGACCATTTATTTGTAGTTATGAGGGGCATCCGAAAAATGTATGAGGGTCTCGATCGAAGGAACAAGAGATAAAACAAAGTTCGTTGATATCACCATGATCGAAATAAAAAATAGGCTAAGGCATGAACATTTTCACGCTGACACCACCCTGGACACATGGCACCTTCTCATTGGTTCATGTCGACACTGATATGGAAGAGTGGTGGGACACATGTCACCCATTTTTTATATTCTTTGGGGTGACTTTGGTGGGTTTCACATGTCCACATGGTAGCCCCGAATCGGTTTTGACAGGGCCCCATTGGCATGTCACATTATCATTCCCTCTACATTTCATCGATGATGACATCATCGTCGGCACTGTGGAAAATTGCATCTAGGGATTCTCTTTTCATTTTCCCAACGACGAACCTCAACCTTATTTCTACCGTTGATCTGTCACTGATGTGAGGATAGTCATTGATTCGGCTCACCCAAAATCTAGAAGAGACTAAGGCAAAGGCCATTGTGATGATGTCATTCTAAACACACGATGGATTTCTATTGGCCCATGATGGTGTTGAGGTGGTGTAACACACCCAAACCCTAAATACCCTTTATAGGGGTGTGATATCAAATTTTCACTTTCCTTGGTTCATTTTAAGTACCTTACTTAAGAAAAACCCTCTTAAATAACTTCCCTAAAGATTACATCTCTCACTAAGTGATTAAACCATATAGCAGGGTCCTCCTTGTGACCTTAGGCTGAAAATCGGGAGATAAGAGTCTGTGTTAGCAAGGTTTTGACACTTCGGAAGTTCCCATACTTAGGGAGTTCCAAAAGTGTTGTCAAATTCTTAGATCGTCAAACAACAGAGATGATCTACGATTCACATCCTCTGCCAAGATCTACAGTTCAAAAGGGGGCTTTGGTACTCAATGTTGAACATTCCTTTTTCCCAATCCCTGAAGTCTTGTAATCTCGCCACGTGCCCCTATCCCTTCGATGTTTGGTGTTCAACAATTGGCTATTGTCATTAGACTTTCGACCTTTGGAAATCAACAATTCTCGTTGAATATTTATTTTTACCATACTATGCCCAAACTCTCAAAATCTCAATATCTCTCCATGTGGCCTTGTCTCCTCGGCGACTAGTGTTCAGAATTTAGTGTTGGTCATTCCTAAATTATAACATGCCCAAAAATCCTCGAACTCCTGAAGTTACCCATACTCCCGGATTTTCGTATACGTCACCAGCCACGTTGGCCAGGTGGAAAAGAACCACAAACCAACATGCAATGAGGGTCAAGGGGTGACATGTGTTCTCGATAGGGAGTGACACCTATCATTCTCTAACAGGCACAATGGGTATGTGAATTTTCCAAAACTCGGTGACACATAGCACATGTAGAACAGGTCCACGTCACCCGAGATGACGTCAGTTAACCACGTCATCATAGACTGATAATTGCTCAATCCTTTAATCTAACAGTCCGTAATATCCGACATAGATCATATATCTACTGTTCTCTTAAATTTGCGGATTTGGTTTCAAAGCTTACCGAATCCTCTTGACGTAAATCCGTAAAAGAGATAAGTCTCTAGACTACAAGATCTTGCGCAACATGTCCCTTTCAACCAATGATCGAGATCCATTTCGACACTCAAGACTTCGGTGAGTTCATACTTCATAAACTCTTGTCCGGTTTCCTCTGGAGTAGACGAATCTCCAAACTATGGGATCGCTTGCAACATACCCCCTCATCCAATGGTCCTACTTCAATTTTCTACACTTGACGGGGAATGAGTAAGTGCCACTTCTCTTCTCTGGAGAGTGTTTTTCTCTACTCTGCTATCTTGCAGATCTGTCTCTATCCTTGAATTACTTCATTTCTTACCTTCTTCAGCAAGGTTGTGTGCGTTTGAATCCCAATTCATGGTCAGTCCTAGAAGCCTTACAGATGGGTACCCTACCCCATCTCCTCATTAACTCTTGAAGATGGCCTTCCAGCTACCAGCCTGACTGGTAATTCATTTATGGGTAAGAGCACTATTGAGAAATTACACCCAGTAGGTACTGGTCAGGTGAGGGTCATCTGAACCATACTTGGTTTCCCTTCACCATCTCTCTCATAGAATCCATGGTCTATCTTGTAAAACATTCCCCCCTTCAACTATTGTGCAACACATATTCAAATTCTATTAATAACATAAATTCATACATCAACCCTCTTATACAAGGGTTCATCAAATAAAACATTCATACATATTTAGTCTACCATAGTCTCTTGGCCAGCTATAGTTATATTTACAAACTGGGGGAAATAGGGGTATTATAGGTGGAAAGGAAATGAGACATGTCTCACCCAGTTTTAACATATTTACTTATGTGTCTAGTGGGTTCCATTTGTTCACATGGCACTCTCATATTGGCTTTGAAATTTCGTTGCTAGCGTGCTGACGCGACCCCGGGCTAGGAGGCTTTAATACTTGAGAGAAAATATGGATCATTGATCTTATAAAGGGCATGAATGATAGCACCTATAAAATATGGTCCACTCGTTGGGGGTGTGCCCATCAAAGTGCTTGGGAGATAGATCACAAGGGGAAGCATCAACGATATAACTCCAATGACTATTGATTTAAAGGATGGGCACGCGCTACAATCCGAGCCAACGAACTTTTGGGGTCTGGAAACCTTTTAAATTTTCACCCTTAGATCATGGTCTTGTGGCAATCCCCTCATCTATTGAATTATCCCCCCCTCCTTTTTGTGTGCATGACAAAACTCCCTTTTGGTACTACGACAAGCCCTTTTTGTTACTATGGCAAGCCCCTTTGGACTGCGCCAAGCCTCTAGATCTTCTTTTTTTCCTTATGCGCAAAAGAGCATGGATTTTATTGTTTCTTAATTCTGCCTTAGGAAAATTTGAATGTGAGTTCTGCAGAAGCTCTTGAAACTTTACTTCCTACTACTGACTTGTCTAATCTTGGACTTATAACTTCAATCATCCTTCATTTAATTGCAAGAACAAATACAGTGTTCACAAAAGGGATCATTATTTTTTTTGAAAAGAAAAAAAAATTATAATAACAAAAATTTGTATATTTACCAATATAGAAATCTACCAAAATAATTACCTCAATGAAGGTATGCTAGTCATGAGTTTTCACCCCACCAAATTCACCTTTCTTCATTAAGATATTCTTTATGTTTGAAGCAAATCTCATAGGCAATTTAATTTTCCAAATGACCTCTTTTACAATATTTCTTTCCTACTATGTAATCATCCATGGAAGAGTATTATTTCAATGTCCATTGCTATTTGAATAAATCACATTTTGCAATTCATGATTGGCTTCCTGAATGTTAGTATAAATTTTGACAATTTTTTCTTTGTCACTCCTTCCATCTAAGATTCTTCACAATGTTTTTGTTATATTCTTCCTGATATGCATTGTATCAAACAAATGAGCTATTTGTAGGTGCTCATAGTATGGAAACCTATTAAACTTTATAGGGTCACTTTTCATTCCTTTTGGAAGATGATTAATGCCTTGATGACATTTATGAAAAATAAATCAGATCGCAACAATGCTTGTTAGACACAATAAACAAAATTCAATACAAATTAAAATTTAAAAAAATTAATATATATGACACAGCCTAAATGTTTACCTTGACGATTTCTATTATATTCCAACTTCCATAGGTGAGGTGTCATTCTTTGTGATTTTATTCTAGTCTCTTCTTTTAAATTGAAAAGATGTTTTTCTATAGTTCGATACCTATGGTTCTTAGGGAGGAAGTTCTTATTGTTCTAGGAAAATCTCCACTTATACTCATCAAACACCTCCTTTCCTAGACTTCTTGAATGATGTGATTTCATCCTAGGACCACAAACTGGACATCCAAATTTACCCTTTGTTTGAAGACTTAGAAGATATGGATTAATGTCAATATTATTTATATAACAAGGAATTAATATTTAAAAAGAATGCATCATATTTTCATAAAATTATATACTATTAAAGTGTAGTAGTATGATACATACCACAAAAATGTGTTAGCCATGGGGCATCATAAATTGTCCATGTAAGTATTGCATGGAATTGAAATTACTTTTTCCCTGTTGGTCTAGAGATATTGTACATAGTGATGTCAGTGGATAACTTTAGTAGCTCATCGATAAGAGACTCAATATATACATTCATATATTTCACTTGGTACTTACCTAATTAGGTGAAAGTACACATAATTTCTAGGTTGTATATTTATAAGTAATTATGCAATGAATAAGACAAATGAAATGTGACGTTCAAACCAATTTTGTAAACAAATACTTGGAAAAATAATTTTCAACATGGTGTGCTCCATTATTATTTACATCCAAGGAGGAAGGCTATTGTTTATAAAAAAATAGGCCACACTGAATAAACAGACCCGAGCTCACCAAATGGATTGACAACGTCAGCTGCTAATGAAAGCCTAATATTACAAGGTTCTTCTTTAAATATTGACCATATTTATTTGATGTTCCTAAATGCAGAACCATCTTCAAGCATTCAAAGAACACCATCTTCACTTTTGTGTCATGCATGGTAATCCATAAACATGCAATGCTTTGGCACCTAGGCAATCACTACAAATGTAGAATTATCGGAATATGATGAAGAACCTTGTGAGGAACCTTTTTTTTTACTTTATCAGTTCGATGTCTACTAATTTGACATTGTGGGCATTTTGTTTCTGATGCATATTTTCCATAATATATAATATGATCATTTGTACATGCATCAATAGCCTAAGACTCCATTCCAATATTTTTCATAATGGTACACAACTCTCGATATGTGCGAGGTAAATTATTTGATGGTGGTAAGAAAAATTCACCTAACAATATACAACATAAAACATAAATAGTTAATGTAAATAACAGTAATCATGAATATTGCATCCTTAATTTACACATTAATTGACACTAAAAATAGAGAAAAATAAAGTTGACCTTTACGTATAATATGTGACAAATTATATTGTGTACCTTAGGATATATGTGAGGAAAGTGTTTGAAAAAACATTCAATACCTTCAAGTTCACCAACAACATTATAGTAAAGATAATTTTTGTTCTTGAGTCTTCATAAAGGGGTTGTTTTTCCTTCTCAAGTAGAGGTACATCATTAATATCATCAATTTTTTCCTCATCAATAGGAGAAAATATGTACTGGATCAATTTGTTTGTCCCATCATTCGGCTCAACAATATTATTGGTGTCATCTTCTTCCATATGATTGACTTGATCTTCAATATCCATACCATCTTCCATATATTGTACAATAGTATTTCTACTACTACTAGGCATATATTTATCTGGTGACAGACGCCTAGGAGGATTTATCTTTATAATTATAAACATTCAATAACATTAGTGTATATAAACAATATTAAAATGAAAGAAAAATTTTAAAATATAATCAAAACAAAGACATATACAATGACTAAATTACCATGGGATGATATTTATTCCCCCCTTCACAATGCCCATATCTCCAACAATGTCTTTCAATTGTTTTTCTTACAAATCTTCTTTTATTCAAGCCCCTGCAATGATTTCAAGGGAAATAACATTTCCCATCCTTTGTTCCTCAATGCCACTTTGACACAGCATCTTTCACTCTCTTCATGTGTTGGCATTGGGATTTCCTCTATTTACAACAAAATCCATTGAAGCAATATAAGTACAATATATGATTATATTCTTATGGTATAAATGTCATCAGATATTGACCCCATATGTATTAGATAATTATGGTTGTGTCTCTAACCATATAATGGCTTCGTTACATGTGCTAATTTATTTCGATAAACTAACTAATTTCATAACAGAGTAATGAAATAACAGTAACTTACGTAACATTCAAGAAATTTTACCAATTTAACTCATTCGTATGCAATTTTATCAATATAACAAACATTTAATATAAATTTAATTAAAACAATGCATAAATTTACTGAACCTGATGCTACTTATTTGCTCATTAGCAGCTTGCTTTTTGCTCTTTAGAACTGACTAGAAACCTTGGGCTCCCTGCTTGGGCTAGTTGGCTCTAGCTCCAGGATATCTAAGGATGTCCTGGCCCTCCGAGCCCAAAAGCCCCAGTCAACCCCCGGTGCACTTTGTAAATTCCACTCCAAGTTTCACTTTGCCAATTCTCCGCTCTCCCCAAATTCATCCCCAACTCCCATAACATGGTAGTCCAGCTCCTCTTTTTCCCCCTTATCCCTCCTTCACGTCTTTTCCTTTCATAAAATTCCTACCTAATATCTTATCCCATTATTAAAATATCTTCCATTTATTAAATACCTTATCTCATTTATTTAATGCTCCTTATCCTTTTTTGTGTTTGTTATCCCACTTACATCTCATTAAGTTTTAATAATTTAAATTATCAACCTATTAATTCTTTACTCACATAATTAAAGGTTGATTAATAAGTAATTAATATTTGTGGTATGAACAATTAATTAGCGTGTTAATTTAGTTAATATAGCAAAACTGGTACTAGGATTATATTATTAATTAATTATAATTAATAATCAAGATGCCATACCCACCCTTGAAGCGTCCGAAGTTAAAAGGTATCTTATGGTGCAAAGAACAGAACATGGTTCACACATTCATAACTAACCGACACTATCAGTAAATAAGTCAATAAAACTCATATACCTAGTGTATATGGACAAAGTATGTGCTTCAGAAATCACATCTGATTAATGGGTGCATGTACTATCATCAAAAACTACAGATGCTTTTAGTAATTTATATATACATTCAATCCGTGGAAGCTGAGACTAGTCTTTTGCAAAGGCAACCAATCAATTGTGGCAGAATTGGTTTGAAATTGTTATTCCGGTTCAAGTAGTTGTGCAGTTAGTGGTTGGTTGTAATAATGAATATTCATTTTATACGCATTTTTTTCTTCTGTCCGTCACCATGATGATCTCCGTTACCAGCTTCGTACCCGCTCCTTCCTCCCTAAACTGCTTTGACTCCATTTCCCTGTCAGATCCACTGGAATATCTTGGAGCATCGATATAAATTTCTTTCCAAATGTCAGACTTCATAGGGTATAAGCTATCGACCAAGCTTCCTAGCCGCAGTCATCATCCACCGCGACTGGGGGCGTATTCGCTACGATTCTCCATGACCGGGTTCGGAGGAGGATACCACGGTGCGGAAATCTCCACCCCTCTAAATGTCGGATCTGGGATTCCACCCTACGATGTCCCATAATGGAAGTGCGGTGCCAGGCCAAATCACCATCCCGCCTCTGAACCGGGTCAAACTTCGCGATGGAATATCGTTGGTACCGGTGTTCGGAGGTTTTGTCATCGTTTATTGGGTTTTGGGTGATGTTGGTACCTGAAATCGTACGCTTATCCGCATATCGTAGCAATGCGCAAACCGAAGCGCAATTTCCAGTAAGGTGGTGTTCGCGCGCGCGGTATTTCCGGTCGATTGGTCGATATACGCGCTTTCATCATTAATCGCCAGGCACGAACTGGCGTACCAGCTTTCTTGATTAGTCACGTAGCACGAAACTCGCGCATTTCTATGCATTATCATCGCGGTTTGCATGCTGGCGTAATTTCGCTTTGACTCATGGCGAATGTTAACATCAAAGTTTTCCCATTATAAATAGATCTCATAATATCCCATATTCCCTGAATTTGCGACTTGACCTAAGATTATCATTTACTCAAACTAGATTATAATATCCAGCATCGTATTAGTAGCATTTAAACATTCGGTATTTAATTCACGCGATCTCTACCACCAGTAATGGCCGCATATCATCATCAATAACATTTAAAACGGTGAGTTTACGATAAAGCCAGTCACCGTACATACATCATCGTTAAAATAACAGACACAACGGCTGTGAAAATTTTGCATTTTAGGTCATGTATCATCAATAACATTTAAGCATTCATATTCATAAATTTAAGGTTTAAAGGTATCCTTAATAGTTTCTGCAATGACTTAGTAAATGGTATATGGTACGGAGACGATGCGAAACATCGTCAAAGGTGGTTTACCTTACACCCACCTTGAAATGTTCTCGGTGGTCAATCGCGGGGATAATCTGCGATGTTGTCTTCGGCATCTTCAGTAGGTCAGGTTGCCGCGTCACTGGACCTGGCGGTCTGCTGAATGGCGATTCTTTAGCGTGGACTCTGAACCAATATCGTGGTTCTACCGTGAGAGTTCCCCATCTGATACCTGCAATTCCTTACAATATAGTTTATGTGATTCATCGACCCAAACATGGTAAAAACGCGGATCGCCAGAAATACATTATGATTTTTAATGCAAATTGGAATGAATGCAGGGCGATGAACCACGGCAATCAATTTTCTCTTGGATCTGGAATGGTCCTATAAACCGGGGTGTTTTGTCCTTCAGAAGCGTATGGATGTGGAGGCTATGCAGAATGAAAAATGCGGGTCTCCACTTCATAGCAGGAAACGGGTCGTGAACAATGGCGGCTTTTTCGCTATCGCGTGCTTCCTTTAATCGCCTAATCAGATCACAAACATAGAACGATCGATTGTTTGTGTTGCTTCTGTCTTCTGAATATCCCAATATTAGGCGTTTGGCGGCATCCATACAAAGCTTGGTGAGATGGCGTTAGATGGAACTATGATATGTATTGTTATTGTAGGCAAACTCTACTAAGGTAGGTACTTCTCCTTGGGTCTAATTCTCCATTACATACATCCTAAGCATGTCTTCCATGACTTGATTTACCCTCGATCGCCCATCTATTTAGGGATGATAAGTTGTGCTTAAGGTTCATTTGAGTCTAGCTAGCGTAAACTTGTCCAAAACCTAGAAGTGAATCGGGAATCCCTATATGAAATGATCTCTTAGGTATCCCATGAAAACAAATAACCTCACTTACAAACACACACGTGCCACATCAATGACATATTAAGTGTCTATACAACGAATAAAATGAGCACTCTTGGTTAACCTCCACTATCACAAGAATGGCATTGTGTCTATGGGATGTGGCAACCCGCAACAAAATCCATGAGAGATGACTTCCCACTTGGACATAGGAACATCATGTGTGGTTGTGGGAGGCCTGTTGGATGATGGTGGTCGACTTTCACTTTGTTGTTATTCTAGGCATTTGGCGATGAAATGGACTACGTAGATTGCTTCATGCCCACCCGGAAGAAGAGCTTCTTCATATCTTCGTGCATCTTTTCACCTTGGGATCGCTGTCAAAAATTGATCTATGGGTTTCTTTGAGTATGATGCTTTGAATATCCTAAGGATACATCCTTCCTTGATATCTTAACGTCATCTGTTTCCAGATTATATCAACATCACTTTGGGTCCTAGCGCCTCCTTTCACGGTTTGAGTAACCTTCAAATGCCAAAGCTGTCTCCTTTAGAAGTTGACGTTTCCAACCTGCAGCTCCCTCGGATTATTTAAAGGGTACCAAGGAAGATTTACCCGGTCTCCTACCTCAAGGCATATCGACCATTTTCCTTTCCATGATGTGATTACAAAATAGTACTCACTCATAAACTCCTCCATCGCGCCTTTGCACGGCATTCAGATCTCTCTTTGAGTGAAGAGATGTTTTAATTTGATGGTCTGTTTTGAGCCAAAGTTTGGCGCTAACGAATGAATTATAAGTTTCGAGCTAGCATTGAGCAACTCTAAATCATGTTGCCACAACTCTTACGTCTTCTTCAACTTTCTTTGGCGCTGCCAAGATATCAATCCTCGATCCACTGCGTGTGATGCGACCACAACCCGCTTGTTTAGGGCATCAGGTAGCGGGTGGTGCATATCCGACACTTTCGTAGAGAGTGTTGGTGCACTAGTTAGTAGCCTTTTAAGCTCAATGAGCATTATATCACCTCTTAAATCCATTCATACCCGGCCCCCTTGCGTTGCAAAGTGGTGATGGAGTTTAGCTATTTTGAGAATCCTTCTACAAACCTCCGATAATAACCAAATAACCCCATGAACCTTCTCACCTCATGTGCATTTTTCGACGTGACGCTTACCTTTTGGGTCCTGAGATTCCTTCGCCCGGAAATGATATGACCTAAATAGTGGATTTATTTCTAGAAGAAGGAACGCCGACGACTTCCCATACAATTTGTTCTTCTTCTCTTAGGCGGACAAAGCTATTCTAAAGTGTTCCTCATGTTCTCTTTCATTTGTTGAATAGATGAGATGTCATCTAAAAGACTTGTCTGAGCGGTCTAATTGCTTTGAATCATTAGTTCGCGGGGCTCATCGAATACTACTTTGGCGCATTAATGGTCAATCCGAAAGGTACTACAACAAACTTCGTAATGTAGAGTTCGGAAGGAAGTTTTGGGATATCACCTTCTTAATCTATAGCGGTAATCTTTCCCCGGTCGCCGTCAGTGCGTCACCATTTTACTCCTTTCATCCCCAATTGAAGTCGCTAGCATTAGTGGCATGAACCTATTCTTCTTTATGCCGCGGTTCAAGTCCATAGTCTATACAGTGTGGGATCCATCCTTCTTCTTTAAAAAATTACAGGTGTACCCCAAGGTGAGACACTAGGCTTTATTAGCCCTAAGTCGAGTAACTCTTTCAGCTGCATTTGCAATTCCACAAGTTAAAACATTTGTCATCAATCTGGATTTTGGAAATTGGTTACGCACCGGGTTTAGCTCGAATTGTAAAATCAAAACCACCGAGGAGGTAACCTTGGTAACTCATTTGGGAAAATATCTTGAAATTATGACAATACGGGATACTGATCCAATAAAGGGGTCCCTTCTTTCATTCACTACTTCCATTACATAAATTACGACACCCTTGCCTCAAGCATCGGCAACCTTCATAGTGGATATAAAGCGTATGGCCGCTTTTCTCTGTACACCCTGGATCTATTGGTCTTCCTTCATCATCGACACAAAGCACCTCTTTGCGAAACAATCTACCGAGCTCTGCGGAGCTGCTAACCAATCGGTCAATGATTAGGTCACATGTCCCAAGAGCAGTGATGTATATTTTCAACCTGGTAGTACACACCTCGAGGTCTACTATACAATTATCGTGCAGTCCTCCTTTGTTTTTCACGAAGCCATCTCGGCGCGTTTAAAGTCGCTCCGTGCTCGTGAAGATACGCCAACCCACTCTTTTCTAATGCGGTGGTGAAGTAATGAAACTATGCGTAGCACGGAGATGAGCAAAATCTTAACTTATTGATATGATTTAAGCGTGCGATGACTCCACCACTGTAGTTGATGTTAGAGCTGGCGGTTATGCTATTTGCATAAATCTGGTGGTTGCCTCTTGACCTTCCCATTGGTGCCTTTCTTCTCTATGCACGAACCACGATTGTACGGGCGGTCTTGTTTTGTAATGTCGCCATATAGCGAACGTATGAGATTGAATCGGTGCATTGTTATGTGATTGATTCCTAAACAAGTTCCTTCCCTTGGAACCCCTGCCCATACTAGTTGCTCCTTGAGAAGGTCGTGAACCTGCCTGCGATGTTGGTGATGTGTGGGATGTTGCACTTGCTGCCGTTGAAATCCCTACAACTACTGTCTTTGGCACATTTCTGTTACCATAATTTGGTGGCCTTGGGCCCCCTCCCCTTGGAAATGTCTTTGGGGTCTTTCCTACGAATCCATGGCGATGTGGAAATGTCGTTCTTGTACCCTCGGTTAATTTCATGTGTTATTCCGCATAACGCACATTTTCTAATGCTTCTTTTACTGAAGATGGTTTCCACATTTTCACCATAGCTCTTATCCTGGGTTCAATCCATAGATGAAACACTCTTCTTGTCGTTGGTCGCACTATCCATATCACGACATATTTGACCATTTCCATAAACCTGATCTTGTATAGTTCTACCGTTTTGTTTCCCTATACTAAAGGTTGTAAAATGCCCCAACTGTTGTTCCTCGCGAATGCGGCGGTGAATGTTCCTCCACGAACCTCCTCGAAAAGTTCCCAGGATACGATGTCCAGGGTAAGATGGAGTTGTCTTTCGGTTACCCACCGGTTCAAGGCGTTGTCGCTTAACTGAAAAATGGCGATCAGCGCTTGAGGTTGGACACATAGTCCACGAGGAAAAACAGCGACCTGTGCAGCCAACCATTCTTCCAAGCATTCAGCGTGACCTGCGATAAACTCCAGAAAGTTTGATCTTACCGTTCAGTGATGATATTGGTGGAGGTCCTCCCCGAATCCCTTGGCTTACGGATTTTCCGTTCGGATGGTGGGGTTCCACTTCAGTCAACGTTTGTCTCCCACGCTTGCGTCTCGTTGATGGCTTCCAGTGAGCGCAGTATGAGGGCGAGTTAGGGTGATGGTGGTGGTGGCACTAACGGTCTCTGCGTCGATGCCCCTATGCCTCGATTTCCTAGATTCCTAACCATCCTGTATGATCTAACTTGCATCAACCAAAGTTGTCGGGGTGAGTTCGAGGATGTTTCAAAATTGTGCTACTCAAACTAGAAGCGGGGTTAGGTGTAAAGTTTTCTTTGCCCGTACGTAGCAGGCGTTACTCCATTAGAGTTGGCTGGGTTAGGGTTAGGTTTAAGCATCTAAGCTTCATTTCTTCACCTCGAATATAACTATTGGTTCCTTTGCCCTATATCTACGCTATCTTTGCGCCTTACCTGCCTCTTCCTAGGCTTGCGGCTCCTAGTGCATGTATTAAGCCTGGATTCACACTCATCCCTAGTCTAAGCCCTTTTAACTATTCGCTTACAACTTGATTAAAGCTCCCCGACCTTAAGTTTATTAATTTATGCCGATATGCATACCCAGCTATGTACCTTCGGCGTTGGTGTTTGATAGGTAGCGTGAACTCTACGTCCTGCGAGGTGGAATCCTCCATTTTGCTCTCTTTGAAACGATAGCTTGGCATGTGACTGTATGAAAAAGGTCTTGATAGCTTGGCATGTGTGGTCTGGTGTATGATAGTTAAAGTATTTAAATGTTAAAGTAATTTTTAAAAGAAGCTTAATGCATGGCGGCGTTGGTAGGAAATATTGTCAAAGCTTTGCATGGTGGTGAGGTTCGGGGTTCAAATCTCATGGAGTCCATTTAAATTTATACTTAGCACTATTTTATTGAACTTATTTAATATTTTAATAATCTTTTAATAAAATTACTAAAGTTAGTGGTTCAATTATTAATGCAAAGTTAAACTATATTAGTTAAACTTTATTAATTTAACGAGTATACTTTATTATTTATATATTAATTTTTGAACTTTTTAAATAATTGCAGCTAGTGTAAATTTCAGAATTATAACACTAAAATTTAAAAGAATAATACATACAAAAATGAATTTAATTGTTCGGAATGAAAATTTAATTATTAAATAAAAGCATTATTTGGCAGCCTTTAAGGTCGAGCTCAGCATGAGACTATTACCGATGCCTTACTCTGGCTCCCGATTACCTAACACCCTATCTCTCCAACCTTAGCGTCCTTCACTTCCGATCTTCTGTGCCGCCCTCTCCACTTTGCTCGCTCTTGTGGCCCGGTGTGTTGGTAATGCCCGCCGTCAACGTTGTTGAGCTTCTGGTAATGGAGTGGGATTGACATTGGCAGTGCACTAGGGATATATGTGTTTATACATCTGCAGTTTTATATGACTACAAGGCATGGGAATCAAACGCTGCAAATGCTAAGCATTGGCATTTCACGTCGGGATTGAGATACTTAAGAGGTCCGTCTTCCTGGTCATTTCATTTCTCCCAAACATGAAGTCTAAAATTGGAAGCATTGTTTCTTCTTGGAATAATAACACCCTCTTTTGTTTTTTTTTTTGATTTTTTTTTTTTTTTTTTTTTTTTTTTTTTTTTTTTTTTTTTTTATTTTATATATATTGGATTTCATCTATTGCTTGCACATTATATTAATTTGACATGCATTGGAGGATCCTTAGTTTCTGGTCTGATTGTAGCTGAGTTTGCATTTAGATTGTTAAAGAGTGAGAAAAAAAAAAACAGAATGGAGAGAAGAGTATTCATGTGGAAGAACATGTTGCAGTGATCGTTTCCAAACTAGATGTGTTATATTGCAGAGATGGTCATTACAAATCATTCTCAATTATGATTGGCTTCAGGTCTATCCTAATACTGCAAATGTGGTACTGGAAAGAATAAACTGCAATTTTTCATACCAGAGATGTATTCCAATTTTGACTATAGCTTTCGCCTCGCAGTTTTACCACCTATTACCCAGTCCATTATGATACATTACTCGGTGCATTTTGTCACAATCCTAAAAATCGAATAAATAAATAATTTTATATATTTTGCCATTTCATAATGTTAATATTGTGATCCGGCTGGGGGTTGTGATGGGACTTTATTAAGTCACAGAGTTTGTCTTTGGGACTTTGTATTAGCCGGGTGTGGTGTTCAAATATTTTTTTCAACTATTTGAAATAATAAATAATTAAAATTACATAATTTATGTCAAAAAAAATTCCACGTACATGATAAGTGGCATAGGGTTCATGTAATCCAGGCTTGCTGCAGTCTATACTTGTATTGTTGGTTATTGCATTAGATGTCCTCCACCTATACTAGATGCATAGTCTAGTTGCAATTTCCCTCCATCCTACACCTATACTACATGCACAATCTAGCTGCAATTGCCACCTACAAATAATAGAAGTCCCTGCATACAATGCTTCCGGCTTCATGCACTCTATCACTGGATTTATTCACAAGCAAGATCTTACCTCCGTCGTGAGTTCTATCATGCACTTCCTTCTACACTTCTTTCTGAGGATTATTGAGATGTTCCAGTGACAGTCGGTAACAGTTCCCCTTTGCACATTTTATGTTAATTACCTCATAGTGTATTATTTAACTATGTTTTAGTACTGCGCTTATTATTAATTTCGCATTTCTTGGATGAAGTGAGCTGAGGCTGGGCTTTTGGAGTTTGGTGTTGTCGGCCGGATTTGGCTTGTCATTTGGTAGTTGGTGTATGAAATGGTGTTGGATTGTGTGTTTACTGTTGGTTTATGAAGTGGGGTGTATTTTGCTTTAGCCAACGCATATGCTCAGAAGGTATGTGTTTATTTTTCTTTAGCCAACGCAGGGCATCCAATGCCAGGAAAGACAAACAAACTTATCCGTCCTTAAGACATGAAACGGAACAACAAGGCAAATACGCATTGCAGGAATATGAGTGAATGGATAGTCAGTTGACTATTCTAATTTTTGGCTTATTGTGCACAAAGGAAATGATATCCGGAATAGCATCAGTATTAAGGTAAGGTACATGGGTGAGACAAAAGGGATAATAATAACGTGTGTAATGGTGCAGTCTAGTACTTATGGAGAATGCACGTGACATCAAAATGCCATAGAAAAAGCATATTATCAAGCTTTCTTATGATCTCTGTAACACAAAACCAGACTTATGTACAAACATTGAAGGAAACATAGAAAATGTAATATGTCCCAATCAAAACCACTGTGTACCCCTATTTCTGCAAACATAAAATAAGCAGTTGGGCAGTGAGGATTAGGCAATAGAGTAGAACAACATTTGCCATGGAACTTAAATAGGAACGTGGAAACGTGCATCTATTACCAATCCTTAACATATCAGTAAGATAACCATTGAGAAACATGGCAAGGTTTAGGGGTTAAGCCTCCACAGGGCTTATGCTAATATTATCATCATTTAAAAGAGAACCATCCCAACTTCGGGTTGCCTTGTTATTCAAATCACTAATACTCCATATTACATTCAAGTGGATATCAATCATTTCTTTACACAAACACTTCCCACTGCATTCCTTAAATACCATATATAGAAAATGTCATGCTAAAGCATCAGAATACCTAGTTTGGGTTCTAGCATTATACCTGAACTCGATGGCATTTCCCAATACGTTAGAAAAGCAAACCCTAAACCCTATTGAATTAGTCGCAGAATGCTACCGAACAGAATAAGTCCTAGCATTCACATAACATTAAAAGGAGACGTCGGTTGAAAGTTTTGATACTGACCCAATTCTGGAAGCCAGTGCAGTTGTTGCTCTATACATCTTGAGCAAAGAACTCCAAGTCGAGCGTGGAAATAGAGAAGGAGAGACCCCTTTGCTTGTTTTATTCTAGTAAATTTGTGTCGCGGTTATTTATTTTATTTTTATTTTTATTAGCTTTATGTTTGTTTTAGGATTCCGGGCTTGGTTTGGGAACTTGGCCATAGGCTCGATGTTTCAACTACGCTCACGCAATGTAGCAGTAGAGTCTCTAACCATATGTAATGGTGGATTTACATATTACTTCAATTTATTTTGATAAATAACTAATTTCATAACCACGGTAATGAAATAACGTGCTCATCATTCCTTGAAATTTTTACTGTTAACTCATTCATGTACAATTTGTCAATATAACAAGATTTTGTAACAAATTAATTCAAAACAATGCATAATTCTTACATGAACCTGATGCTACTATTTGCTCTCCGCTTGCTTCCTTCCCACTATTTTAGAACACAACCCAAAACCAACCTCTCCACTGTAGACTAGTTGTGGCTCTAGCCGGATCATACGGATATCCTTGCCCCCGTGCCCAAAACCCCGACCAACCCGGTGCCGCTTGTGTAATTCCACTCTAAGTTTCACTCTGCCAATTCTCGCTCTCCCAAATTCATCCCCAACTCGCGTAACATAATCCTCGAGTCCAACTCCTTTCCCCTTATCCCTCCTTCACCATCTTTCCTTTCATTTAATTCCTACCTAATATCTTATCCCATTATTTAAATATCTTATCCATTTTATAAAGACTACACTGTCATTTATTTAATGCTTCTCATCCTTTATTTAATGTTTGTTATCCCACTTACACCCTCATTAAGTTTTAATAATTTAAAATTATCAACCCTATCAATTCTTTTGCTACATAATTAAAGAGTTGATTAATAATTAGATAACCATTGACAATTATGAACAATTAATTAATGATAATTAATTTAGTAAATATGATATAAGAAACAATTTTGCTTAGGGTTATAAGTGTAATTAATTATAATTAATCTACAATAATTAAATAGCCATTATTAGGTCATACATTTATTAATATGGTTATGGATTGGTCAACAATTAATAAAGAATATCAAAATATACATTTTTTACCACATAAGCTCCAAAGCTTCACTATAATCAAGTAATAAAATCAAATAATAATAGAGAACTAGACCAAGACAAATTGTATAGTAATTAAATGGAATTGGTAGATTGTTATCCCACTTATATACGTAAGTTTTAATAATTTAAATTATCAACCCTATCAATTCTTTACTCACATAATTAAAGAGTTGATTAATAATTAAATAACCATTGACAATTATGAACAATTAATTAATGATAATTAATTTAGTAAATATGATATAAGAAACAATTTTTAGGATTATATTATTAATTAATTATAATTAATAATCAAGGGTCATTACAATAATTAAGCCATTGTCGTCATACATTTATTAATAGTTTATAACGTTAGTCAACAATTAATGATAAAGATATCAAAATGATACATTTTTACCACATAAGCTCCAAAGCTTCACTATAATCAAGTAATAAAATCAAATAATAATAGAGAACTAGACCAAGACAAATTGTGTAGTAATTAAATGGAATTGAGTAGACATGTTCATACCAATTTCCTAGGAAACAATTTGTATCCCCAAATAAAACAAGGTCTAAGCGTTAGGGATCCAATGTGGGTATTTAAAAAGGAGACAAAGTAATATTAAAAATGTGTAACCTTCAAAGTACAAAATCTAAGCTATGCAAATCAAGAATTAGATCTGAGGCAAGTAACACATAGAAAAAATACTAATAATTTATGCAACGAACAATGAGCATAAAATTATTTTATAACCTTAAAACCTACAAAAAACAATAGTCAAAATCACTCACCATCGTCGGTCTTCCAAAAAATGTTGATTATGTCAAAGTTGACCAAGTCAGTGACTGTTAAACCCTTTTTTCAAGCAAGTAGTTGGAATTGTCTAGGTTTTTCAATATATCAAATAATTATCGTCGCAAGATCGACATATATAGAGGTTCATCACAAGTACGACGTTCATCAAGGTGTCTGGAAAAAAATGATTACAATTTTAATAATTATGTCATAATTTGTGATGGTATGATTAATTTTATCCTTATCGTAGAAAGGTTTTGTTGAATATTGACCCCATATGCAGTAGTGAATACCTATCCACAGCATCCAATGTGTCTCAAATTTTCATGGTATATACCTTCAAACTCCATGGACTAACGCACTTTATTGTATCCGACTATGATCCAAATTTTTCTAGCAACTTTTGGTAAGAATTGTTTAGGCTCTAGGGCACCCAATTGTGTCTCAACATATTCAATCATCCCTAGACTAATGGTCAAACTGAATATCAACAAGTGCTTGGAAACATATTTGAGGTGTTTTACGTCCGACCCATAATCGCAATGGGTTTAGTGGTTACCACTTGTTAAATGGTGGTACAACACCTCTTACCATGGTGCTACTCATATTACTCCCTTCGAGGTGGTCTATGGTAAAAACCCACGTTTTGTATTATCCTACCTACCCAGTGTCTCTAAGGTCCAGGATATCGACAAAACCCTTACAATCTAAGATTCCATTCTATGTATCCTCAAATATAATTTGTTCATGGCTCATAATCGCATGAAGAAACAATAATCAGGTTCATTCATAACACCACTTTGTTGAAGGGGATTAGGTGCTTCTTTCTTTGCAACCTTATAAGTGATAGACCTTAATGGTCAATTCCCACAGTATTGGCAGAGTTCCAATCATGTATTTTAGCTCAAGGATTCAAACTTCTATACTACTCTCAACCAATATTATTCCACCCTTTTTTTCTGCACCAATATCCTTCAAATATCTCAGCTCCACTATTATAGAGTGTATCACCTTTACCTCTTGCGAATAGTGGTTAGAAACCTCGGGCTATAACCAAGGGTAATTCCTAAAGGCTCTAAATTCCATCAATAACTTATACCTTAGTGTACAAATCCATAGGACCCATGACTGTGACCGAGATATTTATTGCAGGGTTGGTATACCACTTTAAATAGGTGGTATTTTCCTTAGTTGCAAGGGTGATCGACTCTCTGTTAACCCCCTAGAACTCTCCATGTGCAAGTTCACCCTAGATCGTTGATCCTAAAGTTGATAAATGATCAACAACAACGATCCAACATTTTTAAAGGTATGATGGTGATGTAATATCAACCATCTATCTGGATCATGGATCCAATCTGGACCATTGATTCTCCTTTAATTATATTTCAATTCACGATGTGGACCACCACAAAACCATGAGCACTTAGGAACCTTGCTTACAAGGCTTTTCCACTGAGTGGATCCCATTACGTCATTATGAAATTTATTGTCATAAAGACGTCGGAAATTTTTAACACTTCCCAACTATCATAACTCGCCAATGCCCACGGTCAGTCGTAATGAGAATCATTGATTTCCCATGTTGAAGATCTAATCTTCGTCATCCAATTCTCAACACTGTTGTAATTTTTTTATCATGTGGGCCATGTCAGAAAACTCAATGGAACCATGCCAATGAGTAAATGGATTCCACATATTTTGGGCCACCATACCACAGGGTCTCGACACTCCTTTTGTTAAACTTGTCGTAATTTTTCGATACATGTAGACTTCACGCTGTCGATCTATACTCTCCATCAATGGTCAGATCTAAACTTGTGGATCACCTTTAATATTTTGATGATATAGATTAGATATTGATCACTTTCGATCCTATCATGATCAATGATAGATATTTATTTCCTTTATAATACTTCTCCTAGACATTCCGACTTATAACATTACTCCATGTGTATCAGACCATCGGATCACCAAACCTCATGACCGTAGACTTAATAAAGTGTCAAGCTAATGAAAATTCATCGTGAAACAATGCCCATGATGATATGGGTTGTCTATCTATGTTCTATGTATCAATCCTAACCATCTACACCAACAAAACACAAATACACAGGAATTTTAACGGGACTTGGTTCACACTTGGAATCACTTTGTGCATGATCCGCTCTCCTGTAACCACAAAACCTTGTGAATTTGTCCAGACAATTTATACATTTAATTTAATCATCCAAACACAAAGGATGACAATACCAATCGATCTATTATTTCCTTATATCATTGAAGGAGTAAAATTATACAAGAAGGTTCAGTCCTTCATGGTCTCTCGGACCTCTACAATCCACACTTTCAAACGTAATCTCACACATGCACTTAATCTCTCTCTCTAACATTTTAAATCTTACAAAACATTCAATATATCTCGATCCCTCAAATAACTCATATAAGAACAAAATCTCGAGTTATATAGACAAAATCCAAATATGGGAACTATTCCTAAACTTTAGTAACAACTCGACAACTAACAAACAAACTCAACCAAAATGTCTTCTAGAGATGATTCAAATTATTACAAAATTAAATAAGAAATTAGGGAACCAACTCCCTCGGTAAATTTGGTTTTGACCTATGAGTTCAACTCTATAACTTGTTGTCCAATTCTCTTACATCAATAAGCAATCATCCCTCCAAGAAAATAATTGTCAGAAACTTTCTCCAAAATTTTATTTCCCTTATACAATCCTCAATCACATGGGGCTCATGGATTACAAGTTATCTCTCCCAATCACTCTAAGCTCTATCCATTTTTTCATGTTTCCTTCTTAAAGAAAGTGATTGGAACCAAGTGTTGGATTCAAACTAGTCTCCCTAAATTGGATGAAGAATGATCCATTTTGTTGCAACCCTAAGAAGTCTTGGAAAAACATGGGATATTTTATTACAATGGAAGGATACACAACCTGAGGATTCCACGTGGGAATCAACTTCCATTCTGCAATAGTTCCCCCATATCAAGCCTTGAGGACATGGATATTTTTTCAAGGGGAAGGACATATTAGAGTCCTAATCTCCCTAACCCCTCAAGTAGATAGAAAACTATTATTTTCTATGTAATAAAGGATGACATTAGTAAATAATTCCTATGTAATAATGTGATCATGTCTAATGTAGGAAGACTTACTAGAAGGTTCTGCTTCCAGAAATTCCTTCCTATAGAATGTTCTCTAGAAGATAGAAATAGTATAAATAGGGGTTGTTGACCCTCGACCAAGTTTTGAGGATCCTTGGTCATGCTTGACCTAATTTTGGGACTTCGACAGGCTGTCGAAGATGGAGCACAAGTCGAAGAAGAGATCGCAGGATCTTGGCCTGTTTTTAGGGATTTTTGGGTTTTGGGCTTATGTAATGGGAATGGGGATGTCGGCCCATGGGTTTAACCATGTTTAGGCCCATTTTGTAATGTATAAATAGAGATCTAGTTGATGTAGGAAGAGAGTTCGATCTATGTGATCGAAGGAGGGACAAGTATGTGATGTTAAGTGCTAAGTGTTAATTTCTAAGTGAAAGTGGTAATTGTAATTGGTTTGTGCATACTGTGTGAGACTTGCAGAACTAAGTGCAAGTGATTGTAAGATACCGTGGAAGGCTTTGTGTTGTACTTCAGGGAAGGAGGATCTAGCGAGGTGCGCATATATCCTGTCCTCTACGGAGTAGGATATCATGGCTCTGTGCATGTAGAATATTGACAGAAATAAATAAAGAAGAAGAGTTGGTGGACGTAGCCCCAGGGTGGGGATGAACCACGTATATCCTGTGTTGTGGTTGATATGTGCTTTATGGTTGTTCCCATGTCTATGTGATTGAATGCTTAGTTCCCTAAGGTATGCTTAGAAGGATCTAATATGGTAGCTTAGTGTTGAATAACGTGAATAAATGTTAGATCTGATCTATGTTTGAATGCTTACTACTTGAATCTATTGGATCTGTATAAATACTGTGTTGATTTGTGTTAGGTTTTAGCTACATTGTAAACTAAGGTTGAATATTAATGAAATGTAACTACTAAGTGATTTGTTAAAGTGTTGTAATCACAGATCTGTGTCCCAGCTAAGGTTGCAAACACTAGAGTCCTACAACCACCTCTGCCTCTACCTCGGGTGAGACTTCATCTACTTCGAAGGTGTTGTCGAAAGGGTTGGTATTTAGGGTTTTGTTGGTGTGTTGTTATAGCATTGATCCGGTCTTCCCCTGTGCCAAAAATGGTTCTGTTATTGGGACCTGAAACTGTGATTTCTGGGAACTGAAGGAAAGAAAGAAACCTATGTGCATAGCTCTATTTCCTTAGTGCTAAGTATTATACTTGAACTATAAAGCTCTGTGCTAAGAAGAGAATTTAGATCCGAAGAAAAGAGGTAATATCCCGAAGCTTTGTGCTCTGATAATGGTAAGAATAGTGAAAAGTTTTAGATTTGGAAGCTTTGTGCTCTGCTAAAAGTAAGATTAGTGGAAATTTTTGTTTCAAGAGTATGGATCTAGGTATGTTTGATAAATGTTATCCTAGTCTAAAAACTAGGGAACATCTAGCAGAGGGAAGGTTTGATATGAGTAGATCTGATAGAAATAATGAAAGATATGTTATTCCTATGCATAGAAAGAATGTTTGGACTAACAAATGGATGCAGGATCCTAGAAAGAATTTTTTGCAGGTTAGATACTATGATCCTAGAAGGGATGATTTTAAGGATGGAAATTTGTTTTTAAATGTAGAAACCTTGGTGAATCTTACTAATACTTCATATGCCAACTATAAATGTTTGGTGATATTTTTGTAAAAATATTCAAATTTATAAGCATTTTATATAGTTTTTAAAAAAAATTGGCGATTTTTAAGGTAAAATAATTTTATCCTATAGATTTTGGGCGAATCATTTTTAAAATAGCGAATCTGGTTTTTGAAAAAACCATGGAAAATTAGCCCATGAGAGAAATTTAGCCCCTAAAATCATCCATGGATCCTAGTACGCAGTATAGGAAAGGTTGGGGATCATTTAAGAAAAAAGAGGATCAACCCTTTGTTACAGTTGTAAAAGACCGGGACATCTTTCTAAGGAATGCCCTGGAAGAAGACCTAGTTTTCTTTGTTGTAATGCTATGGACCATGAAGTTTTAGATTTCCCTAGAATGATTGCTAAGCTTGACAAAATGAATATGAGACAAGAAAACCTTTAGGAAGGTCACAAAACTGAGACCATGGCAGAACCCCAGACAGAATCAGAGATTGTACTATTGTAAATGAAAGAAACCCTAAATGATAACAGAGATATTAACTTATCAGAGATATTTGAAGAAAAAGAATGCATAGAAGCAAGAATAAGAGACTTCAACATGGACTGTGTTCTGAATGATGAAATACAAGTAAACATCATGATAAAAAGAACTTAGGAAGCTTTAGGAAAGCCTGACATGACTCCTTCATTAGGAGGAATAGGACTATTCAGGGGAAAGATGATAACCCTATGTTAAAGACTCACCCAGGTATCTATGAGTGCCCATGGATCTTCGACAGAGGAATATTTTGAGATTGTTAAATTCATTGAGAACAACGCTCCATTTACTATGTTACTAGGAAAAACCTAGATCGAGAAAGATCAAACTAGAAGAAAAGAAGAGGAGGCCCTAGAACAGAAAAAATAGGAATTAAAAGCTTTCATGACTAGGAGGATAGCACATTTTATTGCAGAACAGGAGAACATATCAAAACTACTGATAACCAGAAACTTGGATCATGAAGTTGAAAGAACACAAGAAGATTCATAGACGAGTAGAGAATCTACCCCATATAGAAAAGCAGTATTACTCTCTAATCCTATGAAAGAATATCAACAGCGTGAAGCTACTATGCCAAAAGAAGACAAGAATCAGAATGGAAAAAGGAATACCGAGACAAAGATCACTGGGCGAAGGCTAGAAAACTTATTAAGAAAAGAGAAAAGATCGAAAAGTTACAGAAGGGCCCAGAGGGAACTTTGCAGAAGGAAAATTTGCAAAATTGGCACTTCGCAGGGATATCAGAACAGCGCCCCATGGCACTTCACCATGGCAAAGCGATATGACCATTGGAAGCATTATAACCATTGGACTGACGTTCCAAAATGGTTACAACAATAGTTATGACCAGAAATCTCGCCATCGGATTGTTGGGACCGCGCCGCAATGGACAAAACTGCATTGATGGAAAGCTTATTATACATTGGAGAGATTTGTTACATCGTGTCTACTTAGTCCGTTGACTATTGCACCAAGAACACTTTTTTGAATAGTATCAGAGCTAACAAGAGGACCCATTGATACAGTGCTTCTCTTAGTAAGATCGACACTAATTCTATTGCTTTGAGCACTCATCCATCCACCTGAGTTTTTCGATCAAGAGCATGCATGTCAGACGAGCTCAGCATTGTGGAGAATTCAGTTGAGAAAGTTTTAATTGATATGATTTCCAAGAGAGTGATGTCCACAGGAATTCAAGATTCATCAACACAAGGAGTGCAAGCCTCTTCATCGACTACTCACAGATCTGGATCATCCCAACTAGCAAAAGAGAAGAGAACAAAGCATAGAGATGATCTAGAAAATGTGAAGTTAATCCTAATCATCTTACCCAACTACATCCCACATCTGGCGCGGTGACTCATGACAGTTTCCCGAGGGACTTTGATTACACCATGGTTACTAGGTACCTCCCAAAGGGGATACGTGCAATCCGAACACAGCAAGATAAGATCATGAATTTTGAAGTTCAGCGACTTCAACCTAGGTGACCGAAATAATTACAACATGCTTTCTTCTTATAAGTATCAGACCAGGGTGAAGGGGAAGAACTCGAAAATAATCCCCCAGCCATGGACTATGAACCTCATGCAGTCCACCCTCTTGAATGTGATGAAGATCCCACAGTTTGGAAGGCAACAGGAGGTTAGCGGTTGTGTTAAGATCCTGATATTATGCTACCATGGCAGCTATCTATGGCTATATATATGCATCACAGTCGATCTGACATTGATCTATAGGATCACCAGATTGAGCATGCAAGGACATGACCCGCAATAATTCTACACAGGGCAGGCTTCCAGCTGCGCTCTGGCACAGAGAATTAAGGACACTTATGGTGATGTAGAAAAGGTAATGTGAGGCTACAAGGTAGCTTCCATCCAGAATGGCATAGTGCACCTAGACTGCCAGTTGATCGCAGGGAAGATAGTAAGGAAGAACCGACCTACACAAGTCACAGGGTTCATTTTTTACCTAGCTGGGAAATGGGAGAAGGACTCTAGATGAACTGGGTAAAGTACTTGGTCATCCAGATGGAATTATATTGTTTTGAATCTTAGTATCAGGGATATGAGTTCCAATTTAGATGGATCCTGATCCTCATCACATTTACCGTACCTCTTGGGAAATGCTAGAAGGTGCAACCTTCCCGAAAATTGATTTGTTTGAGCCGCTTACTGCGAAGTTCACCACGCTTTGGTACTTGAGCGATATGGGAAAATAGTGGAAGTTGAACACAATATTTGATACCTATCATATCTAACTAAAGAGGGTTATTGAATTTTTCCCTTGCATGACGCTGAACACCCTACATCGATTCTGACCCCTCATGAAGTTTCATGTAGATCAACACTTCATTTATATCACCACATGCGTAGATGAGCAAAAAGAAGAGCTTTTATCGTAATACAAGCTCATGGAGGAGTACCGTGAAGAGATCACCAAGGACTGGTCTAGAGAACTCCTCATCCCCGTAGACCCTGCAGAAATGTCGGACCCTAAACTAACCAACATCCCTGAGACCACTCATGAAGCAAAGGATCTTCCTGGACCCAGTAGAAGGAAGAAGACCAAAGAGGTCCAAAACTTGAGCAGCGCATCGGAAGGAACTTATTTAGTATCACCTGGCTGAGGGGTGATGACGAAGTAGAAGAGAAAAATGGAAAAGAGGACTAGCAGAAGCAAGGCGAAGTAACCCTTGAAGAAAAGGAAGGTTTCTCCCACAAAACCCACTTCCTGGAAGAAATATAGAGCCACCTTGAATAAGATGCAGATTTTGCTCACTATAGATGACTTCGTCTTTATCATCGTCACTGTAGAAAATGCCTTATGGGACATCTTGCATAAGCATGAAACCAAGAAGGAGGATATGTATGATAGAATCGAGGTTTAACTCAGAGGGGTATAGCAGGACCTTCAATCCAGTCGTGCAGTATCCATTGTGCCCCCACCATCAGAAGCACCTGAGTTGGGAGATGATCTTGCGCAACTCCACAGACTAGCTGGTGCAACCGAAGCTCACCTTCGTCGCACACAGGAAGAAACCGAATAGGCCATAGAGGCCCTAAATAAAGTAAAAAAAGTATTCATAGAGCAACATTGATTTGCGCAGCAAGAGAAGCATGCCCTCCCAACTAAGTTTGAATAAGAGAAAACACAGATCCAGCAAGAGAAAGAGAATTTTCTCACAGAGCAGGTTGGAGTAAAACAGCCAGTCAGCAAAGCACTTTGCTCTGTGACAGGTTTAGAGAAAAAGGAGGAAGACCCAGTGTAACATCAAGTAGATCATCTTGTGGAAGCTATTAGAACACCTTAACAAATCACTTTTGTCTATCCTGAGCTATATTCATATTTTTCCTAATCTTACTCACTTGTTGTTCCATTACCTTTAGCATATCTGGCTCGATTGTAACTTTGTCTACTGGGTTGTTCCATGTGATTAGAATGTTGCATTTCCTTCCATAGAGGTCTTCAAAAGGACTCATTTTTAATGACTCTTGATAGCCATTATTGTAAGCAAATTCTACAAGTGGTAGGTAGTCCTCCCATTTCTTGGGTTGATTCATTACATGCATCCTTAGCATGTATTCTAATACTTGGTTTAACCTCTATTTCTTCCCATCATTTTGAGGGTGGTAGGTTGTACTAAAGAGTAAATTTGTTTCAAAACTAACAAGCAAAGATTTCCAAAAGTTTGAAGTAAACTTTGTATCTCTGTCAGATATAATTTCCTTAGGCATGCCATGCAGTCTGAATATTTCTTTTATGAAGATGCTGGGAATATATATTTCCTTGCAAGTTGACTTGACGGTTGTGAAGTGATAAGCCTTGCTCAGGTTGTCCACAACTACCATGATGACATTGTTATGTTTGGTTGATCTTGGTGATCCTGTGATGAAATCCATCGAGATGGTTTCCCATTTCCATTCGGGAATTGGTAGGTTCTGCAATAGCCCTGCTAGGTGTCATTTCTTTTCCTTGACCTTTTGACATTATAGACACTTATCTAAGTAATCATCTATGTCTTTTTTTAGTTCGAGCCAATATAATAGATTTCTATTGGTTGTGATCATTTTCTGATAACCAGGGTGACCATTATATGGTCTTTTGTGTAGTTCATCCATTATGAACCTCTTCAAGTCGTCACAATTTGGAATGTATAATATTCCCTTCTAATTCAGTAGGTCACCATTAATCATCTGATAACCTTGATACTTCATCCTTGTGTGCTCTTGCTTTAGGTATGATTTCATGGTCTTGAAAAATGCATTTGTTTCTTGTGCAATTTTGACCCTCTCTTTAATGTTTGATTTACTAGTGCTTACAACTGCCAAGTGAAATACTTTCATACTTATGCTAATGGCATCGTCCACCCTATTCCCCTTTCCTTTGATATGTTTGATTTCAAAATCAAACTCACTAAGGAGAGCCATCCACCTAGCTTGTATCACATTGAGTTTTGTTTGGTCAAACAAATACCTCCACCCAGTATGGTCTGTCATAAGTACAAATCTTCTACCTAAGAGATAATGCCTCCACATTTTTAGAGCATGCACTATGGAAGCCAATTCTATATCATGGGTCACATAATTGACTTCATGCTCATTCAATTTTTTGGATTCGTCACATGTCCTTCTTG
>SNQJ01S0053991.1:75382-103261 GCA_010110895.2 Picea sitchensis
GTATGAAATTTCACCCATCCATCCAAGATGTGTTAAGTCTTTTGGCACTTGAGAGTTTCTTAAGATCTTCCTCAATGAGACAACTTCTTGTTCAATTTTCTCACAATCTTCTTCTTTCTTCATCATTTGGACATTCCTTGCTTCTCCTATTCTTCTTGATTCTTCGAGTAGAGTTTTCAAGGAAATGGTTTCTTCTCTTAGTTTCTCAAATTCTTCTAATTGTTTCTTCAATATTTCAATTGTATTTTCACAACCACCCAATTCACTTCTTAGTTTTCTATGCATGTTTTTAAGCTTGTTATTTTCAATCTCAGCATGCTTCAATTTTTTAAGATTCCCATCTTCTTGTTGAATCATTTATGCTTCATGATTTTCTTCTTCTTCTTCTACATGTTCTCTTGCATAAAGGTTTTGTAGCTTGTACCAAATCTCTTTTTTTGATGCACATGATCCCACCTTGGATTTCACTGAATGTGTCAATCCATACAGGATGGTATCTATTGCCAAATTCTTGTTCCTTATTGCTTCCTTCTGAGCTTTAGTCTTTGGTTTCTTCAAAGAGTTGTATCCTGAAGAAATTGAGAACCAAACATCTTCCCCAAGAGCTTTCAAGTAACTTCCCATTCTATTACTCCAGTATCCAAAATTTCTTCCATCAAATGGTGGAATCCCATTTGGAATGTTCTCTTACATTTCTACTTAGGATCTTCCTTCCAGTAGTTAAAATGTACTTAAGGTAACCCTCTCTAAAACCAAATGTTGATACTGAGAGGGGGTGAATCAGTATCAAGTACAATTTTAAAAAAAAATCAACTTATACTACAACCATATTATATATTCAATTATATCCAATAAGCAATGAACAATAGTAGAGGATTTACACCAATACACCACAATACACCATGCACAATATATGAGAAATAATCAATAGTTATTGTCTAAGGGAAGTAATGACTTCCAAGGGAAACTATTGCTTCCAAATATAAAGGGATGGATAAACCTCCAAAAGGAATATATAATCCTCCAATATCAAGAGAGGGTTGACCTCTCCATCCTTTCCCCTTCCTTCCACCCAAGAATATATGAGAGATAATAAAACTTTACATTAAATTATCACCATCAACCACCCATCACATAGAACCTGATAATGCTTCCTCAAACTTCTTCAACTTCTGCAATTCTGTTGGACATATTGTCATTGATGTCAATAGTCGATGTGATGATTTGTTGTTATGATGAATTATCATTTACCATAGATGAGATTGTCATTGATGTCAATAGTATATCAATTAGCAGAAGAAGAGAATAGTATGAATATCAAAGCTCAGAAGGGAAAACGTAGTATAGAAGTGAATGAAGATCAAAGCTCAGAAGGAAGAGCGCATTGCACAATATATCAGTTAGCAGAAGAAGCGAACAGTATGAAGCAATTCGTTATTATTGTTGATCATGATAGAATCAACAATGCTCCTATGATAAAATCTCAGGAGGGTTAGAAAATGTAGAGATCAAATCTCAGAAGGAAAAGCGTAAGATCAGAGTGAGAAGCCTCAACAGTTGTCTGGTCAGAGTGAGAAGCCTCAGCAGCTGTCTGATCAGAGTGAGAAGCCTCAGTAGCCATCTGATCAAGAAATTAACCGTGTTGATCGTCTAAAATTATGGGCGTCGATCATATGAGTGACTGTGGGCTTGAGGACCGTTGGAGGATCATGACCATCAGATCTACAAGCCAGATCAATGGCAGGGATAGATTGCGAAGATCGGAAGGAGAATTAAATGAATTTCTAGTTCCAATCCCTCAATTGGTATAGATTGTCAGATCTCATAGACTTGAATTTCGACGACTGTGGTTGATCCAACAAACGATCCGTTTAAGTCAGATTAAGTCATGACCGTCGAATGCACAATCACCAGATCAACAACAGGGATAGATTGCGGAGATCGAAAGTAGAATTAAATATCATTCTATTTCCAATCCCACAATTACTCAGGACCATCATATATTATAGCCTCAAAGATCGACGATTGTGGTTGACGCACCAATAGTGCACAAATTCAAATTGCGTAGTTTTGGTGATGAGTTAAACCACTCGCAAGTTGTGGTTCAGAAATCATCCTTGATCATGGATCTTCTTCGAGTGTCTTCATGACCGTTGCATTATATTTTATTGGAAGGGCAGGATAAGCTAAAAGGGTTAAGAATTGAATATCCAAATACCCATCAGTCGTCAGATCAAACCCGAATTCCCATCAAGCGTTAGATAATTTTAAAGTGGAAGGATAGGTTAAGTGATGTAAAAGGGCTGAGAAGTTTGATTATTTGAATACCCGTCAGTCATCAAATCAAACCCAAATTCCCTTCAGTCATCAGATCATTTCGACTAGAAGGATAGGTTGAGCGAGGTAAAAGATATGAGGTCTCATTTATGCGAATCTTCATTAGCCATTGCGTCATTCTAAGTGGAAGGAAAAGATAAGATAGAAGAGATGCATCACAGACAGATTGAGCCATCAATATAGGATCATGATCGATGAACAACTTTTACTTCGGGTATAAATATGCAAGGAGGTTAAGCTCCGGAAAAATCTCACTTCAGATTTTTCAGTTTGAGAGTTGAATTACCCGAAGCTCAAAATCTGAAATGAATAAGGACCATCGGATATGGAGGATATACGATGATCATTGGATCAAGGTTGTTGGTCAGCAGACCATGTCAGTAAGGACACGTGGAAGACCACGTCTACAAGGACATGTGGCATACCACGATAGAAAAAGACATGTGACAGACCACGTCAGCAGACCATGACAACAAAATACATGTGGCAAACCACGTGAGAAAATACACATGAAATAATCAGATGATGACAAGCGTCAAGAGGAAATTGGCTCATGCCATGACAACAAGTGACATAAGCAAGTTACGTCACTACGGGCGAATTTCTTCGGGAGTTTCACCACCAAGAAATGTCAAAAGTCCTGAAGTCCTGAAGAACGAAGGTCTGAAGTCACTCTCATTCATTGATCTAAGATACATTTTGGGAGTTAGTACAATCGTTAGATCTAGGAAAAGAACATGTGCCACATAAGGAGATCCACATCAGCAAGACTACGTAAGCAAGGACACATGGCACAATTAGATAATGACAAGTGTCAATTTGATTCAGAATTTCAAGAACGTGAGAATCACTAATCTGAGTGACACATGATAGCTACTCAGCTCGTGACACATCATCAAGTGACTTAAGAAAGTTAAGTCACTATGGTAGTTTCACTACCATCAAATGACCAAAGTCCCGAAGTCCCGAATGTCGAAGTCCCGAAGTGGACACGAGACGTCCGATCTGAGGATCACTTCAGGATAATTCTCGACTGTCGATATACTATAGTGGAAGGATAGTGTAAGTGGAAGTATTAACCAACAGCAGGTGGTCTCCACCACTTATGACTTACTCAGTAGGTGATCACTCCATAGGAAAGAAGGGGTTGAGATTTGAAGTCTTCAAAGTCTGGAGACCCAAAAGAGATCTTGACCATTGATCCGAAAGGGACACGCGTCAGTCGATTGACAGCTCCAAAAGATTTGCGTACGAAGGAAAGAAGGGTTTGATATTTGATATCTTCAAAGCTCAGAGACCTAAAGGAGATCTCGACCGTCGATCTAATGTTGGGTGTACTCTCAACCGTTGATCAAAATATAGTGGAAGGATAGCGTAAGCATAATAGTCGAAGTCTCGAAGTAATTGGTGGTCATCCATATCAATGCTTGATTAAGTCCTGGATATCGAATTAAGTGATGTAAGGATCGAATATGACCATTGATCTGGTTTCGTGATATAATGAGAACCGTCTGATCTGCTCGGAAAAATATTCTTCGGGAGATTTGAAAGGTTGTGAAGTATCGAAGACCTAGAGGGCAAAGTCCCAAAGTCCCAACAATCATCCATATCATTGGAGATTGAATCATGACCCTTGAATTGATAAGTGCTCAAGCGCTCATCTCACCTAACGTCTGATTAATGCCATTGGTCATATGGTAAAGAGATTTAAAAGGCATAATGGAATGTGTCTCTTAAATTGATAATCTTGTGGTTATACACATATGATCATATGAACATGGTTTGAAGGAAGCGTCGATTTCTGTTATCACAGAGATGAAGGAAATCGATCCATGCATGTGATCGATTTATGAAAGTAAAAGGGGATGCCAGGTTTAATGTTGAAGACCTAAAATGATGATCTCTGGTGGTCCCAAAAGTTGTTGTAAATAAACAAGTTAGTTATAACTTGTTGCACAAGTCGGTTCAATAACTTAAACAAGTTTTGAGCATAAGCAAGTATAAATACAACCATGATTGGTTCAGTAGATGAAGTTCTTGTGGATGTAGATGGGCTTGTGGTAAAGAGAGGCTCTCTAAGGAAGAGTGGCTTGTAGATAAAAATGAATGGGATGCGGACCTAAGGTCCGTGTGAATATTAGAGAGAAGACGAAGTGAAGAAGGTGTGAATATCAGAGGAAAGATGAAGTGAAGAGGCACGAATTTCAGAGTGAAGATGAAGTGCAGTGATGAGTGTTGATGGTATACCTCTGATCATGAAACATAATTGATTCAATAATGGATCACTTCTACTAGAGTTGGTTGAACTACTATATGAACTCTAGTTGGATAGACTGTGTTCTATCAGTAAGCTAGGTCTTGTGGCAAGTTGGGTCTTGTTTGAGAGTTGGTGCTCTCTGAGGAGCTGGTGCTCCTTACTTCAGTTGGTGCTGATACAAAATAGTTGGTGCTGGGAAAATTCATATTACTATATTCACATATATATACATATCAATTATACAAAATATTACACAAATATCTGGTATCTCTTTTCCATTGTGATTATGATTCAATTGTTCTTAATCTGTTCAATTATGTTTTAACTCCTAACTTGTAAGAAGAAGAAAAGTTAGAAAAGTCCACACACTAATTCACCCCCCCCCCTCTTAGTGTGGGTGGTGTGTTCAAAAATTGGTATCAGATCAGGTTCCTTCAGCACATTTTAACCACTGGAAGTTAGATCCTGAAGAAATGGGTGGACAGATGGCTCTCTCCGCAATTGAATCTCCCTTATTTGATGGAACGGATTATTCCTGATGGAGAGAAAATATGAAACAGTATTTGAAGTCAAGAGGATATGAAGTTTGGAATTCAGTAGTAAGCAATCCCTGGGACTTAACTACCTCAAAGAATCTATCCAATTTTACAGTCCAAAGAAAATCAAGGAAGAACAATGAAGTGGCATTGATGATTCTTCTCAATGGATTATCAGATACAGTCAAGGAAAGCATAGGACTATGCACATCCACCAAGGACTTATGGTTGAAGTTAGAAGAGATGTATCAAACCAAAAGATAATACACAGAAGACATTCCTATAAAGGATGAAGAGGAAGACTTGGCCATCAATAAAGGTAAAGACTCTCCACAATATTTCGATTGCAATAATGTTGATATTGAGTCCTCCCCTGCAAGTAAAGAAGAAGACTCAAATACAATAAAATAATGTTATGTTATCATTTATCTCATGGAAGAAGTAGAATAAGAACTATCAAAGGCCAAACAAAATGTTGATTGGAGTCTCTGTGAATACTGCTACGACCATAATGATTCAGACTATAGCTATCTTCATGACTACACTAAATAATTTCTTGAAAAGAGTCAAAAGCATATCTTGGAAATAAAGGAAATGCTCAAGGACAATGAAAAGGTAATATATGACAAGGATAATCAGTTAGAAGAAAAATAAGAGGAGATCGAGAAGCTGAAGAAAGAAATTAGTCAAGTAAAAGAAAAGAAGAAGGAAGATGATGAGCTTAGCAATCAAAGGCATATCCTGGAAATAAAATAAAAGCTCAAATACAATGAAGAAATCATATCTAAGCAAAAGATTCACTTAGAAAACAAAGAAGAAGAGATTAAAAGATTGAAAATAGAAGTTAATGATCTAACAAAAGAAAAGGAAGAGGAGATCAAGAGACTGAAAAATGAAATCAGTCAAGCAAAAGAAGAAAAGAAGGAAGATGATGAACCAAGAAAAATCCTTACAAACCTAAAATAACTAAGGGAAAGCTATGTCAATCTTAAGATCCAACTTGAAGAAGCCAAAAGAAGGGAGGAGGTAGTGGTGAACTAGATGAACAAAAAGGAAGAATGATGTCATAAGATGGAAGAAGAAGTTGTGAATCTTAGAAAGAAGGTTGAGAAGTCAAACACCCAAATCAAGTTCTTGAACATCTCCATGACCCTGGATGAGATCTTGGATAGTCAAAGACCACCAAATGAAAAATATGGTCTTGGAGACAACAAGGAAAAAATTATTACTCCTAAGAAACTTGATGTAGGTCCTTCATTTGTAAAGGGTGAAAATAGGTCTGACACGGATCCTTCATTTGTAAAGGATGAAGACAGGTCTGACACAACTCCTTCATTTGTAAAAAGTGAAAGAAGGTATGACTCGGGTTCTTCATGTTCAAGAAATAAAAGAAACACTACAAAATTTAGAAGATCAGATCAAGGAAGATATCCATAACCTAATCATACACCTCAAAGAAAGTTTAGAAGAGAGACACCTTTATGGATGAATAAAAAAAGGTATGAGAGTGTTTTTAACGGTTATTTTTTTTCTTGTAATGAATATGGTCATAAATCTTTGGATTGTAGGCATCATGGAAGAAAACAAGTTGGTAGGTTCAACAACAGTATAAGACGTTGGAATTGCAATCATGTTGGACATATTGCTACACATTGTTATACTATGAGATGCTACAGTTGTGGTGGATAAGGCCACAAAGCCCATAACTGTTGGAACTCAAGAAAACAGTCAATGAGACAAGATTTATACAATACAACAAAAGGAGTAAATGGAACATGGAAGAAAAATGAAGTTGCAGTAATAGAATATCATAGAACAAAGTTCAAGAAACCAGGACACTCACAGATGTGGATAGCAAAGACTGAATAAGTGAACAGGAGTGAAGTTGATTGTTGCAAAAAGAATTCCATTCATGTGACAAGCATAGTATAAACTTTCTCAGACAACTTTAGAGCAATGTACAGTAAAGAAGCATCTTGGATAAAGATGGATACATTTGGTTAGAGATCGATGATAATCAATGGGCAGATCCAAGGGTTATTTAGAAAATATGAGCTACAATTGCATAATGCTCCAGTAGGACAATGACATCCAAAAAAACATCATTCTGATGTACAAAATGAGGTACATGCCATCCTGTAGAGATAGCAAGAGGAGATACCCTATCAGAAAAGGCTACTCTTTTAGAAACAAAGGGGGAGAACAGTCAGTAAAAACTTAGGAGAATTATTTTGGTTAGTAAATAAGAAAGTAATTGGATTAAGTTTTTGAAAAGACTTGATCACTACAAAAAAATTGGTATCAAGAAGACTACTCATTTGAAACACAAAAATACCAATCAACTAATATAATAAGTTAGTAAATTAATAGGGGAAGAAACATTGTTAGGAAGAGCTACCTTTTCAGAAACAAAGGGGGAGAGTAGTCAAAAATAGAGAGAGAGCATATTGACAAGGGGATTCATTTAGATATGAAAAGTAAAGGATGATTGTAGGAAGAGTTACCCAAGTTCAGATTATGGTCAGTAACATACAGAGATTTACCATAGGAGGAAAAAACCTTTACCATTAATGTCAAAGGGGGAGAGAAAACTCCATACGAAGAAAGCATCATCACAGGGGGACTTTTGTATATGAATTTAGTGGGTTGCCATAAATGACAAAGGGGGGTATTGTTGGACATATTGTCATTGATGTCAACAATCGATGTCATTATTTGTTGTTACAATGAATTATCATTTATCATAGATGAGATTGTCATTGATGTCAACAATATATCAGTTAGCATAAGAATCGAACAGTATGAAGATCAAATCTTAGAAGGGAAAGAATAGTACAAAAGCGAATGAAGATCAAAGCTCAAAAGGAAGAGTGCATTGCATAGTATATCAGTTAGCAGAAGAAGTGAACAGTATGAAGCAATTCGTGATTATTGTTGATCATGATAGGATAAAAAATGTTCCTATGATAAAATATCAGGAGGGTTAGCAAATGTAGAGATCAAATCTCAGAAGGAAAAGCGTAAGATCGGAGTGAGAAGCCTCAGTAGTCGTCCGATCAGAGTGAGAAGCGTCAGCAACCGTCCGATCAAGAAATTGACTTTGTTGATTGTCTAAAATTATGGACATCGGTCATATGAGTGACCGTGGGATTGAGGACCGTTGGAGGATCATGGTCGTCGGTTCTACAAGCCAGATCAACAACAGGGATAGATTATGGAAATCGAAAGGAGAATTAAATGACTTGCTAGTTCCAATCCTGTAATTGGTCTAGATCATTAGATCTCATAGACTCGAATATCGACGACTGTGGTTGATCCAACAAATGATCTGTTTAAGTCAGATTAAGTCGTGACCGTTGGATGCGCAATCGCCAGATCAGTGGCAGGGATAGATTGCAGAGATAGAAATGAGAATTAAAGATCATGCTATTTCTAATCCCACAATTACTTGGGACCGTCATATCTTATAGCCTTAAAGATCAACGATTGTGGTTGACTCACCAACAACGCACAACTTAAAATTGCGTAGTTTTGGACTCAATTTTTGGAATCACCAAGTGTGGACTACTCTATTATAAGAGTGTTGCATATAGATTATATTTTCATCCCATTAATCTAATGCTTCTAGTTGTAACCTGTTGGACATGCAGTTTTGGATATAATTTTTAGAATAATCTAAGTACAAAGAAAGTGCACAAAAGGAATGATTTGCACAGAAGGAAGGAATCGCGCAGAAGGAAGGAATCACATAGAAAGAAGTATTTGTGTAGAATATAGAAAGGGAGAAGAAGGACGTGAAAGACAAAAACAATGCAAAGACAAAAGGATAAAGAAAGTGAGTGATAAAAGGAAGTGCAAACGAAGATAGTGTGACTTTCCATAAATAGAAGGACAACATAAAAGTTGTATAAAGAACAAGAAGTAGAAGAAGGAAAATGGCCAATTAACTAAAGATGGTTATGCCATGCATTGTAATGGGTTATTTAGGGAAAGATAAGAATAAAACTTGAAACCCTAGATTTTGGGATATAAATATGTAACGGGACTGGGATAAAGATACACACACACACACACACATATATATATATATATATATATAGAGAGAGAGAGAGAGAGAGAGAGCTATGCGCGTGTAAGTGTAATGATGTGTGCATGGAAGAGAATTGAGGTTCGGGAAATATCATGAATGTAATAGTCAATTAATAAGAAAGAAGATGAATAAAGGAGTTTAGAAAGGATATTGTGTCTTGTCCTTTTACTTCTCTATATACATTCATGAATTATGATATACTTCGTAGAATGAATTTAGTCTAGGAATGGGTTATGTTGGAATGTCCATGTATGGTTGTGATAGTTTAGGTAATAATCAAGAACATACATAAGTTAAGATCAGAAAAAATGATTCACGCATCAGCCTCCCTTTCCCTTACTGTTCAAAAACCTGGTTCTTGCAGCCCCAATAGATACCTTGGGTGAGACTTCATTTGCAAAAGCAGGTGTTGTTGAAAGGACCGTTGTATTAAGGTTTTTTTTGGTCACGGTCAAACCGAACACTAGGTATGATAACCCATGCATCGACAATAAGTAGCCAACAAATGGTTAATTGCCAGGACTAGGAATTTGTGACTAAGGGAATGTTTTGGAGGCTGACTAAGAAAGAAATCACTGACTGGTTGGAAAAAAAAGAACGGGACTTTCATGACAAGAGAACAAGAACCCTCAGATGATTAAAGAGAAATGGATGCAAAAGTATGTGTCCACAGATCAACATGAAATTTTCTTTAGCGAATTCCCAAAAATTATGACCGAGTGGCTAGAAAGGTTAGTAGAGAAGATGTAAAAGTTTTGTGCTATAACACCAAAGAATTGGACTCCAGAATTGGTAAGGAAGTTAAATTTGGTAAGTAAACCAACTAATCGAGTAGATTATTTTTGGTTGGATAGTATACTAGGGGGTTATGTTACATAATTTTCCATAGATTGAATTCAATCATACAGTGTTGTAGAAAGAAAAAATTTCAAAGGCCCACATGGGAGGTTCTTGAAATCATTGAATATGTGGATAAATATTCTATTATGTGAAAAGAATGTGATGATAATGGAGTCTAATAGCTAAATGAGATTTGTGCACATAGGGGAGTTGGAGGATAATAGAAGGATCGTCTGAGAAAACGGAGGAATCCATGAAAGAGGAAGGAAGGGACTGAGGATGCAAGAAGGTAGTACACTAGAGGAAGACTACAAATTTGGAGAGTTGCACGAATGAAGGAGTTATAATAGGAAAAATATTGGGGCTGGGATTGAAGAGCCGCATGGTGATCTAGAATTGTAGAGATACAAGATATAGGAGATGGAGAAGAGGAGTGTCAGTCCAGTCCAGTAATAGAAGAGTTGGTAATTCCTACTCAGATAGGATCCTGCATTGAATCCACGACCCCATGTGTGTCACCAAAATCAGAAATAAAATTTCAATACTTGTCAAAAACCATCATAGTTATAAAATAAGGACAAAAGAGTACCAATCGAAATAGTGGGAGTAGTGCGCAGAGTCAAAATCAGAGTGTACCAACATCACCAAGAGGAGGGAATACACATACCAACATGGAAGGGATAGATAATATTGTTAGACCTCCTAAATTAAAGGGAGTAGGGTTAGAGGACCTGGAACAACACTTTTTTGTTTGCGATATAGTTTGGGCTGCTAAAATAATACAGGACAAAGAAGTTGTTAGGCGGAAATATTGTCGTTTAATTCCGTTGTAGTACTTTCCCAACTATTTAATTTATCAATTCGAGGTTCATAGGATTATGAAGCACACGCATTATATATGCAGGACTGAAGTAGAAGTAATCTAATCTAAATTGTTGAAATGAAATTAATCTAGGAAAGCATTGAAAGACTAACTAGGAAAGCAGTACAACATGTGAAGAGTTGAATGACAAAATACATATGTGAGATCACGCAATAAATCAATCTCAAATTATATTACAAGAATCAAATGACAAAGCATGAAAGAATAACAATGAAAGAATCAAATCTAAGAATCCCCTTCTCCTAATTACAAGACTAAATTATGAATTACATGACTCTCCTCATGAAGGGAGAACACTCTCTTATATACATGAGTGTCATAATGACAGATCCACTATTCTCTCAACCACTCTCAACTAATTTCCCATTATTACAAGATATGATCCCTTCAAATCCTCCACATATCTCTCACATATCTTAGATAATATATGCCAACCAAATCTTCCATGATCTTCTCTCTTTCAAATCTTCAAGTTTGAAGATGTAACTCGAATTTGAGGATAGGTGGTGAATTTTGACTGTGTTGAAATATTCAAATATGCCTGCACACATCATAAAAATCATCCAACCTTGAGATATAATGAAAATATGTTAATTTTTAATATTTAATCACAAATTCACTTATAATACTAAAATGAATAAAGTGGAAAATAATAATGTGAAACCCAAATGTATTTATGAAAATGGTATAATAAGAGGTTAATGGGACGATGAAATGTAAGGAATAGTGAAGGGAAAGATGGATATAAATGTGATATTTCTGAGGCCCAACAAAAGTGAAGATCATGCAGTTAGCGACAACGTTTAGGGTCCTTGCACTAATATGGTATATGAAGTTACAGGTTATTACACCTATTGGACAGGCTAGGAATTTGGAAGAAATAAAGCAAGCACTATTAAAGGAGTTAAAAAATATGAAGTGAGAATCGTAGTACATTACTTAACTGAAGGAGATAAAACAGGTGCAAACAGATTCAATATGGGATTACGATCAGCGCTTTAAGGATGTAATGGGGAGACTGACTTTCCATATTCCAGATCAGTAGCATCAAGAGTGGTTCATTACAGGATTACTACCCCGCATTCGTATACCACTAATTCAATATAAGGTTTTGTTGTAGCCTGAGGCTCTGGAAATCGCGATGAAATTAGAGTCATCATCGATAGGAAAAACTCAGGGAATGTCACAAGTTCATACACAGTTAGCCGCGTTAACAATTCACCTTGATGAGATTACCAAAGGAAGGGGAAAATGAGAACAAATTTGGTGTACCAATTGCAAGAGGGAGGGGCACCGCAAGGATGAATGCCTAGCATTCATGTAGTACTTGGAAGTAGGAGAATTGAATCCACTACTCAGGGGAGGATACTACGAGATCTGTAAGAAATGGGCACAACATCCCACTAAGTTTCCATTACTCCATAAATACCACAGTACTCCAAATAACTTGTTTTGAATTTTTTTCAAATCAGTAGGACATGAAGAAAAGGATTGTCATGTGTTCGACCTACTAAGGGAGTGCACATAGGATATATATCAGATCCAGGAAGAGAATATTGATCCATATGGTAGTGGTGCACAGTATAACACTTAAATAGGTTTCAATCAAGGCAACAAAGCAAATTTTGGTAGAGGTCGAGGAAGAGGGAATTTTGGTCACGGACGACGAGGAATGATTATCTGTTATAACTATAATCAACCAGGACACTTGGCCCAAGATTTTCAGAACCCATGTACCACATGCATATATTGCAGAGAAATGGATCATGCAACGAAGTAATTTCCCCAACTAGTTGCAAAATGGCAAGCTAGATCCAACCCAAATGAGAATCCACATTAGAATCAAAATGTGCAAATAATATCAGTTGAAAAATGTAACGAAGGACCAAAAATTGCAATTGTTACATATGGAAGAGCTCACACAGGTGTTGATATGGAAACTCAAGGAAATCAAGGGGAGCAGTGGGTAAGGAATTCAATAGGGATTATGCTAGCATTCAACCCACAGCCGGAAAAAGAGACATATTAGAGCGCATGAAAGGAAATACATGAACCACATGGGGAAGCGTACACATAATCAATACCTCATCTAGAAGACCCAGTGGTACCTAAAAAGTCAAATGTGCAAGTAAGTACACTAACCAAATTCTTAAAAACTTGTGTAGAAATGATGAGATATATATATGTGCGTAGTATATTATTGAAAATGATTGATCATTGCAAAAAAAGAAGGGACACCCCTGTCACATAGTGATTGTAAACCAAGTACTACGCAGAAAGAGAACCAATGGGGAATTCAAGTTGAATGCATAGATTGGGGAATATGATGTGGATAATATTATCCTAGACATAGGATCGGATGTTAATGTACTACGTAAGAAGACATGGGAGATGATGGGTGAACCTAAATTAATATGGTCCCGTGTCCAGTTAAGGCTCATGAATCATCATAACATAGTCCCGATAGGGAAACTAATAGTGGTACATGTAAACATAGATCAGGTGCGGAACATGGCATATTTTGAAGTGATTGAGATAGTATATGATATTTAACCATATCTATCTTTAATGGGACTTGAATGGTCAGTTGATAACCAAGAAATTATTAACTTGAAAATAATGGAGAAGATCTTCGAGGTTGGGGATCTAAAGGTTATTGCACCCTTGGACCCATCAAAAGGGAAGATATATACAGAGTTAGTAAGAGAAAATGACATGGACAATTTATATAATTTGACTGTGTGAATGGAGGATTATGTTGTGACAAGACAATTTATATAATTTGACTGTGTGAATGGAGGATTATGTTGTGACAACAATAGATGGTGCACTCAGCTAGATAAGTTTCACCATGCACCGATTCAGAAGTCGGTTCAGAGAATTAAAACAGAGGATGGATGCAGATCAACTAGATGTGCCCCAGATAAATCCATATTTGCACCTGATCGCATTTAACTATATCACCCACCATGGTACAATGGACTAACTGAGATTAATGTGTTGATAAAATCATTTGAATTATAGGTACCTGAACAATAGAGGTTGTTAGCACTAGATGTCATCCTAAAAGAAACTCCAACTAGAGGGTGGGTCACACACAGAAAGAGTATTAAGGACTAGGCACAATGTAGTAGACTCATGTAGATATGATTTGAACCTAAAGCAAAAGTAAGTGTGTAGAAATACATAGGATAATGTGACCCAACGAATCACGTGGAAAAATGTAGGGATTTATGGTGCTCGGTATCAGAAATTGAATGGACACACTGATTCATACACATGTTTGATACAATCCCAAGGAAATGGTATTTATAATTGGAGATGCGCAAAGAAAAAATAACATGGGAAGGACTGGTCCAGAGATTCAAAGTCATGTTCACATTTGAACATGAATTTCCTCCATACAAGTAAACCCTATAGGCCATCCGAACAAAGATATTCTCAAAGGTAGAATTAGTGGAAGAATAACCCCTAGAAAGTGCACACACAACCAAATTAACGGTCCATGAGCTATTAGAATTATATAATGTCATGAAGGAGGGTCCCCCGGAAATTTCTAGGTACCAAAGATAGAAGGTACATGTGTAGTAGAAGGTCCAAAGATAGTATCTTCTGCATACAATTAATAACCAATAAAGACAAAGTAGGTCAACATTGGGACAACAAAGAACTCTAAGTTTGAACACATAGGAGAATATTGGAACGATGAGACACCGAGAAGGTGGTAGACTTATTATGAGAATATTAGGACTTATTTCCACTACATTCTCATAAATGAAGGGATAGCAGGTGACTTAGAGGAGATGAATATTCCACTAAAACCTGGATCTAGGCCAATATGACAGAGACCATATAGGTTGAACTCGAGGTATAAGGAGAAGATTAAGGATAAAATAGGTAGAATGCTTGACACTGGAATTATTGAACCAGTTGAATAATCCTGGAATGATTATCCCTATGGTAGTACTAGACAAGAAGATTGGAGGGATTAGGATTTGTGTTGACTTAAGGAAGCTGAGTGATGCATGCTTACATGACCCATTCCCAACACCATTCACTAATGAAGTAAATGAGAACATAGGAGGTCAAGAAGAGTATTCATTTTACCGATGGATTTTCTAGGTACCATAAAATAAAAACCATGTGGGAGGACAGACATAAAAGCATATTTGTGATATAATGATGTAGTTATGAATACACAGTAATGCCATTTGGAATAAAGAATTCCCCTGTACTGTTTTCTAGAGTGGTTGTGGATGCATTCAAAGAGTTCATCCATAAATTTTGGAAGTGTACTTAGAAAATTGGATGGTATTTAGTCTAATATAGGATCATATCAAAGTTTTGTGTATCACGTTAGATCGATGCAAACAATGTCATATTTTTCTTAACTTAAAGAAATGCATATTTCTTGCACCATTATGAATTCTACGAGGACATATCGTATTTAAACAAGGCCTATTGGTTGACCCAACCAAGATCGTCATTATTTTGGAATTAGCATCACCGACGCAAATGTAAAAACTATGAGCATATTTAGGCCATACATTTATTACATGAATTTTATTCAAGGTTATGCATAGATTACAACACCCATGGAAAAGTTGTTGAAGAAAGAAGTCGTCTAAATGGAATGAGGATTGCAATAAAGGGATGGACACACTGAAATAGAGACTGGTCACTACACACATTTTAGTCTTCCCATAGTGGAACAAATATTTTAATGTCCATGTCGATGAATCATCCATTGCACTAAGCGTGGTGCTCCCACAACCAGGCGAAGGCGCAATTGATCATCTGATTGTGTTTGTGAGTAGGAAAATGTCTATATCTAGGAAAAATTATACCACTACCAAATGGGAAGGCTTGGCGATGGTATATGCACTCCATAAGTTTAGATGTAATGTCCCCCACCTCTTAGAGAGGTAATGAGGAGACTCTAGTGGCCCGGCACTCTAATTAGGTCATAGTCTCACAATCAAGGGGAAATTCAAGAAGTTAAAAAAAGCTATATTTTTTAAGTTGACTTAAGAAAGGAAAAGGAAAGGAGTAAAAGATAACTCAATGTAAGAATAGAAGATTAACCCTCGGGAGTTAACCTAACTCAACAGAGAAATAGAAGGAAAAGTATAAGTAAGAGGTATCGGGGTGAACCTATTACTCATTATGGTTTTGGATTAGCATTTGCTATTTCTCTTGAGCCTTCAATTTGGGGTCATCGCATACAAACCTTTGTGAGAAACTTAGTGGTGAAGTATCCACTCACCTTATTCCACAAATTGGTCACGGGGATGAAAGACTCCACATTCATTTAATTCCAAGGCCAACATCAGGAGGTTCGATCCAGTTTATCCTGAGGGCTTGGGGCCATTCAGACAGTTGATTTTTGTTTGCAGGAGCAGGACCATCATTTTGAGGGATTTTCTAGAGGGTTAATACTATTCTATATTTATCCTGGCGATTGGGACATCATGGAGCCATAGGGGACGCCCTGTGATTAAGAAACTCAGATCTGGGGAGATCTACTTGAGATCTAAGCCCGAAACTTCTCCCCACGAAGCTCTCATAGCCTGATTTATATTCTGGAGAGTTTCAGAGAATTTGAGGCCTCCTTCATCAGGGAAGAACCAACTAGGGTTTCTGCAATTATCCAATGGGGCACTCCATCCAAGAAGAATCTAGATCTAACAGGTTTGAGAGTGGATTTGGGAATTTGACATCTGGGTTTTCCTTACAATTTCTCGATCTATCATTTGGCATATTTCTTTGGGTGATTGGACATCTCCCTTTGGTAGCAGGCAGAATTATTCAGTATTTACCATTCTACAGATTGTGGCACTTTCCACTTTGGAGGTTGAGCATTAGTGTGGCTCGATCCGCTTGATTTAGTCTTCATTGTATATCCAGCCTTTTGAGGCTTATTTTGTATTGCCTAGGAGCATTTTGTAGCAGCTCATATCTATTTCTTGTAATGACCATCTAAGGTTTATGCCAGATTGGCCACCTATTGCATTGATCTTACATCGCTTCATAATAAAAGGTCGATTCGGTTTCAGGACTTACATCTTCAATATATTAAGATCTTCATGTTGATGAATCTTGTATGCACTTAATAACTCAATAAATTAGTAGTAGTTAGTGATTCCAAGAAAGAATTTGGCTCGGGGTCATTATGCTGGTATCAGATCCTTTGATCCTCCAAACCGTAGAGATCTGCATGCAAGGCTGTGGGTGTCTGTTATGGGTTGAAGGAAGAAATCGAGCAATGAAATAGAGGCCTAAATGGAGGGTTCAGGAGATGAACATGAGCCTCGGGGCTTGTCTCTCTTAGTAACTCAATTTGATAAGTTCCAACAAAACATGGACCGCAGAAAAGTACATTGGTCTGACACTTGGATGAGTATTAGGAAACCAACAGAAGGGGACAGGATGAACTTTCTGAAACTTTGAAGAAAGTTGATGAGAATCTACTGAAAATGAACGAGAACCAAACTAGGATAATCGACCTTCATGCAAGTAACTCATCGAGGCAAAGACCCTGATAAGTATGGGAATAAGGAGTTTGGAGGGTCCGATGGAACCCATGAGGAAGATAGATATAACCCGAGAAAGCACCAGGATCCGAAGAAATTCTTGGAGGTGGCACATTCCAATGGCAGATGGGTAGCAGGACCAAACATAGGCCACACGTTCCAGTGTTCACGCATCTAACCGCTGTGCCAACACTCAGGTAGTAGAGCTAATCCCATACCATACATTCCCACATTTACATATGAGCAAGAGTAGCATGAACAGTTGAAGATTTTGTGGCACAATTAGCCGTGAGTACCAGTGGAATATTGGCACTTGATATGAAAGTTCAAAGACAGATGTCCCTAGACCAAGATTGTCAACTCAAGTTCAGAAACTAGCATAGGACGAACCACAGGGGAAGCTTTGAGTTTGAGAGAAGGGCAGGAAGAGAGATTCCATACTTTGATGGTACGGCTAAGATGATGGCAAAAGCATGGGTGCAGAAGCTAGACACTTACCTGCAGCAGCCTTAACCCCATGAGGGAGATGGAGTCCATCAATTTTTCCACTATGTAATTGGATGGTAAGGCCCACGACTAGTGGTACCACGGGCTCACCACACTCACCACAACCATATTGTATCCTATATAAAATTCACTTAGAGGCTCATTGATGGATTTGATCTAGGAGATCCTGAGTTACACTCCTGAGAGCTCACCCAACTCAAGCAAACAGTACCTGCCTGAGGCATGCATTGATGAGTTCTAGAGGTTGGCAGTGATGGTGCAAGATATGTCCCCAACCAGGATCAAGATGCTCTTTACAGAAGGATTGATGAAACCCTTGAAGGGTTTGGTAAAGCTCGCTTCACCAGCCTCTGTCAGAAGCCATTTGGAAGACAAGAGATCTGGTTCTAGTTGCTAAACCAAAATTCATACTCCGCACCACCTCTTACCGCTGGTGGAAGATCAGGCCTCCAATAAACTGTGGAGGACGTAATCTCTAAGGGTTATGACAAGGGTCGGTAGAATAGATGACACCCTCGTGAGGGAACTGAAGAAGCAACTATGCCTGCATGCAAGGAGCTGAATCCCTCACACAAGTGCATGGACGAGGGCTAGTACATTACATTGAGGCCACTTCAGATGATGAAGAAGAGGATGAGTATGGTCGACATAAAACATGGAGGTCAAACATTAGGAGGCAGCGTAAGAGGAGGTTCCGTAACTAGATTGTACCCACGGAGAGAAGGCTACATTGGCATCTATCAAGCAAGTACCCAAGTTCAACACCTTCGTGATGAGAGGGGTCTACAAGGATAGAGAGTGTTGGTTCTGATTGATGGAAGAGCTCCCACAATTTCATTGATTCAACATTATCAAGAGGAGGCACATACCTACGAGGAGTTTGAAGGATTCAAAGTGGAGGCAGCAGCTGGTAGTACTATGCCTTGTAACACATACATACTAGGTATGAAACTCCACCTTGGGAAGGCATGAGTTAGTTCAGATGTGTATGCGATGGATCTTCCGTGATACCAACATCATCCTAGGGGTAAAGTACTGTGCCAATTTGGGACCCATCACTACAAATTACAAGACCATGGAAATGTCCTTTGTGGAGGAAGGAGGATGAAAGGTTGTGCTCAGAGGCATGACAAATAACTCGCCAAAGAGTGGTCTTGACCAAGAGGATGGAAGCCATATTCAGAAGGGAAGAAATTGTATTCAAATGAATGTAAGGTCTCAACATCGGTGGATGAGAAGGGAAAGGCATTACACACCGAGATCAAAAGAATCCTTGATAGGCAATCTCTAAAGTGTTTGGGCCGATTCTCCGTGTGTGCCACCGCATGGTGGATTGAGCATCATTGATCCAGAAGCAAAGGCTAAGCCTATTATCACCACACCCTATAGGCATCCCAATAAGTATAAAGACGAGATAGAGAAGGCCATCATGATCTTCTAGACATGGGACACATCGTAATCGTCTGCCCATTTGCTTCTGCCAAGAGGTCTTGTTGAAGGCTGATGAACGATGAGAATGTGCATTGACTTCTATGCTTTGAATAAAAAGACGATCAAAACAAAATTCCATACCTAGGATTGATGAGTTGTCGGATGAGCTGCATGGAGCTATATATTTCACAAAAATTGATCTTCGCCTGGGCTACCATCAAATCAAGATACAGAGGAGGAGGACATCTCAAAAACACCTTTAGATGTCACTTCATGGCCATTACGAAGTTTTGGTGATGCCCTTTGGGTTAACTAATTCTTACCCACATTTCAACCTTGCATGAACCATGTGTTCAACAAATAGTTGAGGAACACTGTTGGTATTCTTTGATGACTTTCTCATTTACAACAAGACTGAGGAACACCTTCGACATGTGGACCAAATTCTTTCAATCATGGAAGAACAATCACTATACTTTCAAGGAATCCAAGTGTGAGTCAATGACAGGTTCTTTACTTGGGACACATCATAGGGGAAAAAAAGGGGCACAGGTACACCAGGAGAGGCACACAATGCCCATTAGGGAATGGCCTACCCCAAAAAACACTCACAGAACTGAAGGGATTCCCCGGGCCTATGCAATACTATAGGAAATTTGTCAAAGGGTTTTCTCTACTGTGCACACCCTTGACCTGACCTGACCAAAAGGGGTCCTTCAAATGGAATGATGAGGCCCAAGTCACTATGGAGAAAATAAAGAGGTCATGAGCACCTACTCCACCTTCCTGATTTTCGCATACCCTTCACTTTGGAGTGTGATGCCTTGGGGGAAGGTATAAAGGCCATGTTGATGCAAAACAGGCACCCCCTTTCCTATGAAAGTCGGAAAATCGTGGGTCCCGACCATTTTACAACATTTACTTACAAAGAAATGTTATGCATGCACTAGCCAAATTCTTGCAATATTTGGTAGGTGCAAGGTTTGTGGTCAAATCATACTATAATAGTCTTAAATATCTATTGGAGCGGAAGGATTTGAATGAAATACAAAGAAAAATGGGTAAGAAAATACAAGCCTACGAATTTGAAATTGAATTCGTCAAAGGAAAGAACAATGCAAAGGGTTTATGCATTATCGAGAAGGCCATCCATTTTGCCATGTCCGGTATGTCACACGACCGGAAGGAACACTTGATAGTGGAATATGCAAAGGACTAGTTCACTTGTCAACTGTTCGACGGGAAAATACAGGATGACAAATCAGGTCATAAATGACCCTCATCCATTACAAAGGCTCCATCTTGTTCCTGGATCAGCTTTCAAAGTTAAGATCCTACATGCATGTCATAACCACCAAGAAGTGGCATCAGAATCAAAGAAGACATACAAAGCCAGTGAGAGAAAGGTTTGCATGAAAGGCCTCAAAGAAGATGTGATGAAGCATGTCAAAGAATGCACTACATGCCAAGAAAACAAGGATGAGCACATCGCATTCCTGTAGGACTGTTGCAGCCCTACCTATTCCGCAGAACAAGTGGGAGTATATCCATGTGGATTTCATCACTGCCGTCTTGTTGTGGGAAAGATTTCATTTTCATGGTGGTAGACAGTTTGACGGTTTACACATTTTTTTCCCATAGCCACAGCATTCTCAAGATGTGGCCTAATTATTTTTCTAGAGGTGTTCGGGGACTATCGGCCTACCCAAACCATCAATGCTGACAAGGACAGCCAGATTCATGAGTACGTTTCGTGAGTTGTTCAGCATGCACGGAATTGACCTTTAGTACTAGCTATCACCCTCGTGACGGATGGTCGACCGAGATAGTCAAATAAAATGGGTGGAAGGTTACCTCAAAAACTACGAAAGGTGACAAAGCATGGGTCGATGGTTACATTTGGGAGAATATTGCTACAACACCAATTCCCAACATATGTCCATTGGCATATCACCCTCTCGTAGATTTATATAGATATGATCATTTATCATTTGTGGAGATTGAATTTGGTGACGTAGGGTCTGGGATGGTACGGTGATTGGACATACCAGAGCCAAGACATTATCATGGAATTGAAGGATCATTTACGTAGGGCACAAAACCATCAAAGGTCCAAGGCATGCCACGAGTTGATCGCATTTTGAGGTTGGTGATTTAGTCTATTGAGGTTGCAAACATACAGGCAAGCCTCCATTAAAAAAAAGCGAAGTAGAGAAACTGTAGCCATGTTTCTTTAGACCTACAGAATGAGGGAGGATAGCGACACCTTATGAGCTGGAGCTTCCACAGGTAGCAAAATTCACAATGTCTTCTATGTCTCGTGCCTTAAGAAATCCCTCAGACAACATGTCATGCCTATTGAGGCATTACTCCCATGGATGAGGAGGGACAACTTGTTTTGATTCCAGAGGAGGTGTTAGAAGTCCTGAGAAGAGGCTCCGAAACCCAAGCATCAAGGAGTATCTCGATCGGGGAAGGATTTACCCATTGAGGATGCTACTTGGGGAGCAGGAGCACGTGGTTAGAGAACAGTTTGAAATTGCTTGAGTGAAAAGCAATTTCAAATCCATGGGAGATCAGATGTCCCCACCTCTTAGAGAGGTAATGAGGAGATTCAGTGGACTGGACACCCCTACTAGGTCATAGTCTCACACCTGAAGGGGAAAAGTCAAGAAGTTAAAAGTTATATTTTTAAGTTGACTTAAGAAAAGGAAAAGGAAAGGAGTAAAAGATAACCCGCCAGGAAGAATAGAAGATTAACCTCGAGAGTTAACCTAACTAACAGAATTAGAAGGAAAAGTATATAAGTAAGAGGTTGGGGTGCACCTATTACTCATTCTCAAGCTTTGGATTAGCATTTGCTATTGCTCTTGAGCATTCATTGGGGGTTTTGGTTGCATAAACCCTTGTAGAGCAACTCAGCAGGAAATATCCACTCACCTTGTTCCACAGCCTTGTCAGAGAGGGATGAAAGACCTCCACACCATTCTAGTCTCAGGCCAACTTATCGAGGGAGGTTAGATCCAACTTATCCTAAGGGCCTAGGGCCATTCCAACTGGCTTTGTTTACAGGGGTAAGATCATCAGTTTGAGGGATTTTCCGGAGGGTTATCATCATCATTCTATATTTATTCAAGTAGATTGGGACGTCATGGAGCCATAGGGGACGCCCCGTGATTTAGTAAAACTGTGATATAGGGGGATCTGCTTGAGATCTAAGCCCTAAAATTCTCCCACGGCTCCTCATAACCTGATCTATACATTGAGAGTTTCTGTGAGTACTTGGAGTCTCCTTCATCGTGATCTAACCAGCCTAGGGTTTCATTCATCCAGCAAGTACACCATTCAAAGGAAGAATTCAGATCTACAGGTTTGAGAGTGGATTTGGGAATTTGGACATCCTGGGTTGTCCTTATAGCTGCCTGATCTATCATTTGGCATATTTCTCGTGATGATTGGACACTTTTGATAAAGGTGGGCAAAATTATTCAGGCTTCAACATTCTAGCAGATTGTGGCACTTTCCAGCCTTGGAGGTTGAGCATTAGTGCTGCCTGACCGCTTTGATTTAGTCTTCATTGTATATCCAGCCTTGGAGGCTTATTTGTATCGGTATTGGAGCATTTTTTAGCAGCTCATATCTATTGTTTACAACCATCTACAATATGCCAGACGCCATTCATTATTGTATTGATCTTACATTGCTCATAATAAAAGGTCGTATCTTGCTCGTGCTTCTACATCTGGAATATATTATGATCTTCATGTGTTGAGGAATCTTGTATGCACTTAATAACTCAATAAATTAGTAGTAGTTAGTGATTCCAAGAAATAATTTGACTTGGGATCATTACATTAGACATTACCTACTTGGGTCTCACTTCAATATGTACACAAACCATTTTGGATTAAAATACTTAGTCAATAATCATGTCTTAGGAGGAAGAATATGCAGATGGTTGTTACTATTTCAAAAATATGACTTTGAAGTGATTGTAAAACCAAGAAAATTAAATATAGGACATGATCATCTCCAATGGATCTTGGACAGAGAGGATGGTGTAATTTAGATGATATTTTCCGATGCACAGTTATTCATAGTCAAGATGGTGGATGATTATTTCATGAACATTGTGAAGTTTCTAAATAAAGGTGTGGCTCCCTCCAACATGAAAGTGGCATAGAAGAAACAATTGGTAGTCAAGGAAGTAGACTATCAACTAATTCTAAGGAACTTGTATAAGCTAGGGGAATATGGAATATTGATTTGTTGCGTACTGGAACATGAAAGAACAACCATATTGGAGAAAGCACACTATGGGATTGTTGGAGGACATTACGAGGGCAAAGTAATGGTACAAAATACTTTATGTGCATGGATTTGTATTTGCCATCATTCAAGGACGGAAGGGGTTATTGTCAATATGTGATGTGATGCCAAAGAGTGGGTAAACCATCTCTACATGATGAAATGCCATTAAATACACAAGTTACGTTGCAAGAATTCGATAAATGGGTTATTGATTTCGTGGTCCCGATCAACCTACAAGCAAGGAGATCGTGACAAAGGTACATCATCATTGCAACTCAGTATTTAACCATGTGGGCGTATACCACCTATTATTGATTTCATTGTAGATACTGCTTAGTGGTTTCTATTTGAAAATGTAGTCACCAAGTTTGCATGTCCGGGCATATTACTTAGTGATCAAGGTATACACTTTCTTAATCAAACCATTAATGTGATTAACTATGAATTTTGTATTCATCATCGTAAAATTACACCATACCACCTCTTTAGGATAATGGTACAGTAGAATCTTTCAATAAAATATTGGAGAATGACGGCCAAGATCCGTAATATTGGAAGATATGATTGGGAATTATGCATCCCTATGATACTATGGGCATACATAAATGTTGGTTGTGGAGTTTCCTAATTATATTCATGATTCAGAGGTTTTTTGTTTTCATCCATATTTATACCCCATGAAGACTTTTACACCTGCACTACTTGTACCCCTCCACCGGTTTAAGTTGCAAGGGGCTTCATGGTCCGGGGCAAGTGGGCCTCCGGCGAGGGTTCAAGGAAGTCTCCTTGTATGAAAATTACCTTATAAATGTATATTGTAATATCATAATAAATCGACCATTCATTATAATGTCACATATATGACGGTAGAAGCAGTGTTAGGGTTTTGTCCTAGAAGGCAACCCTTATGAGAAAAATGTATTGTGACTATGTATCATTGTGAATATTGTATTCCGAGGGAAATGTATTGTGACTATGTGTGCAATTTTGTTAGATTATTTATTAATGAAATGATGATGGAATTAATTAGCTTTGACTGTTCTGTGTCGTTGTTTCAATTGCATTTGTTTAGTATTTATTAGTTTAAAATCTTTTAACATTCAAAAACAAAAGATTTATGTTCTTTCTTTATCTTAGTTGGAATCACTATTACAAACATTCATTTTTCAATATTACAAGTAAACCTTGAAAAATATATCTGGACTGTTTATAATCATTTGTATATATTCATATTTCTATTTGAACATTTGTAATTAGTACATAAATTGTTAGAATCATAGCTTTAGGTTAACTTATTTTTATTAGTTTTAGGACTTAGTTGGCTAATGGAGCCATTAAACTCGCTCTGGTCAGCCTATTCCAAACGGATTTGGTTAATTAGACAACCCCTGTCCGGATCTTCCCTTCCCAGCTTGATCTGTGTCGATACTGCTAACAAATGGAGCTAGAAGGAGGACCTAAAATTAATTAATGGCACAAGGAAGTCGCAAGACTCCTCCACCAACACCATTCCCTACCATAATGCATAGTCTCTCAAACACAAACGTTACATTTAAGAAAACTAGTACCTCAAATGATAATCCTTATATCCTTGTCGAACCAACGACACCACTCCCTCAAGGAATTGAATTCCAAGAAATTGTTCGCCAGTCACTCATAAGACCTCAAAGTTCCATATCCTATATTAGACAACCTGGTAGAAAACGCAATCAACCTCTTGAATTTATAAATCTTCAACAACAACTTCAAGGCACCGGCTTCATGTGAGAAACACTGTAGAGGGACTCATAATTTTGGTCAATCTTGTTGAAGAACTTATCCTTTGTGTTGGAGGATCTGGTATTCCATCATCCCCACCTAGTTCTTCTCCACCTTCTTCGAAAGGTGAATCCTCAAACAAAGGCAGTTCCTCATCTCAACCATATAAACCTTGACACCACCAAACTTTTGGAATATTGGTTATTGTCATTGATGTCAACCCTAGTCATGGGTTTTGGATCACAAGATTGATGAAGGTATTTGGGACATGAAGGAAAATGCATTACGTAGATATAAGACCCATGGATGCATTAGTATACATCATTTTGAGCCTGATGGTATGTGGCACATCACATGGATCCTCATGGTTGAGGAGAAATGAATTTTGAAGATGACAAAGTGAATTGAAGAAGGAAGTACATGTAGGCCCTAAAGATAATTAAAGAAAAATTACAAAATAAGAAATTGTCGTGTCAGCCCTAATGTTAAAAGGAAGTACATAAATGTTATAAATAAATATCATTATCCATTCACTTGATAAACAAGTCGAATCTCAGAGGAAATCAGAAGAAGAAGGCCGATTTCAAGGGAGGATGAAGTCTTTGCGATGTTCTAAGGTATGTTATTTTCAAGTCATCTTACCATTTTTACATTAATTTTTTCTAGAATGATTCAAGTGGTGAAATTTATATGGAATTTAGAAGACATATCAAGGTACCCTCGTGGTAAAAATTTTCATCTCTTGATTCGCTTATAATTATGGAGATACACTATGTGGAAGATAGGGTTTGTGACCAGCCCCGGCTAGTCAATAAACATGTGTTACTTGCAAACAATCATAACTTCCTTCATAGAGAATCCAAATGACATGGACAAATATAACCTAAATAGTTCGGTCTTTAGTTTAGTGTGTGTGAGTTTCCAACATGATGTTAAATATTGAGCTGCATTCTCAGGAAAGTTCACTTCCCTAGACCGTAAAATTGAATAAAGTCTATTCTTTCTATAACTTTTTGAGGAGGATTCAAGGACTGAAACTTGAGGAGTTTTAGAGAATAAATTGAGTAATGTTATATACAGGATCAAAGTACTCAAGAATTGAAGAATTGCATAAATTGAATAAGTCCCAGAAACATTATCGTGTCTTATGTGATGATTGGTTGATGGTGATGATTTAATGTAAAGTTTTACTATCTCATATATTCTGGGTGGAAGGAAGGCAAGGATGGAGAGTTAAATCCTCTCTCTTGATATTGAGTATTGTATATTCCTCTTGGAGGTTTATCCCTCCCTTTACATTTGGAAGTTTTAGCTACCTTTGGAAGTCATTACTTCCCTTGAACAATAACTATTGATTATTTCTCATATATTGTGCATGGTGTATTGTGGTGTATTGGTGCAACTCTTACACTATTGTTCATTGTTCATTGGATATAATTGAATGGTTTAAGTATAAGTTGAAAAAGGTTTTAAATTGTACTTGATACTTATTCACCCCCCTCTTAGTATCAACAATTGGTATCAGAGTGGGTTACCTTCAGTATAGTTTAACCATTGGAAGGAAGATCCTAAGAAGAAATGGAAGACAAAATTCCAAATGGGATTCCACCATTTGATGGAAGAAATTTTGAATACTGGAGTAATAGAATGGAAACTTACTTGAAAGATCATGGGGCAGATGTTTGGTTCTCAGTTGCTTCAGGATACAATGCTTTGAAGAAACCAAAGATTGCAGCTCACAAGGAAGCAGAAAGGAACAACAAATTGGCAATAGATACCATCCTGGATGGATTGACAGATTCAGTGAAATCCAAAGTGGGATCATGTGCATCATCAAAAGAGATTTGGGACAAGCTACAAGACCTTTATTTAAGGTAAGAAGCAGAAGAAGAAGAAGAAGAATTAGTTGAAGCACATTACAACATCTCAGATTTCAAAGAAGAAAATAGAGGTCAGTTCTTTTGCTTTAATTGTGAAGGAGTAGTTCATGTTGAATTTGAATTTCCTCATCCAAGGATTGAAAGAAATGACACTAAAGAAGAAAAATCCTATGAAGAAGAAGAAAATCATGAAGAAAAAATTATTCAACAAGAAGATGAGAATCTTAAAAAATTGAAGCATGTTGAGATTGAAAATAGCAAGCTCAAAAACACATAAAGAAAACTAAGAAGTGAATTGGGTAGTTGTGAAAAGACAATTGTAAGCTTGAAGAAACAATTAGAAGACTTTGAGAAACTAAGAGAAGAAACAATTTCCTTGAAAACTCTACTCGAAGAAGAAAGAAGAATAGGAGAAGTAAGGAATGTCCAAATGATGAAGAAAGAAGAAGATTCTGAGAAACTTGAACAAGAAGTTGTCTCATTGAGGAAGAGCTTAAGAAACTCTCAAGTGCCAAA
>SNQJ01S0053992.1:0-17950 GCA_010110895.2 Picea sitchensis
TCCACATGAGGTATGGACTAGTAAGAAACCCTCTCTTGAACATCTCATGCTTATGTACATGTTACAAAGGAAAATATGAGTAAGCTAGATAATAAAGATGAAAAATGTATCTTTATTGGTTATAAATATGGTGTGAAAGGTTACAATCTTTGGAACCCATAAACTAAGAATATTGTTTACATTCGAGATGTTTTTTTTAGAGAGGTGAAAGATGTTCCCAAACAGTAATTCCTACCAAGGAAAGAAGAACCTAAGAAAATAGAGTTTGAGTTGGATGATGAAAAATCTGAATGAACTGAAGAAGATGAAGTAGAAGAAGAAGAAACTTATACCCAATATTGAGGAGACCAGTGAGGGAAAGAAGGAAACCAAAAAGGTATAGTCCACTTGATTTTCATTCTATTTTTTCTCTATCTATTACTGATGATGATCCCAGAACTGTCAAGGAAGCAGTGAATTTAGAGGATAGTAAACTCTAGAAGAAGGCCATGGTTGAAGAAATGGATGCCTTGGATAATAATGAGGCATGGGATCTAGTTGAGTTGTCAGTTGGAATAAAATATGTTGGTAGTAAATGGTTGTTTAAGAAGAAGTTTAATGTAGAAGGAAAAGTGGAGAAATACAAATCTTGGTTAGTAGAAAAAGGTTATTCCCAGGTAGAGGGAATTGACTTTGGTGAGATTTTTTCTCATGTTGCCAAGTTAACTTCTATTATATTTATTTTATCTATTGCTGCAACTTTTGATCTTGAAGTGGAACAAATGGATGTGAAGACAAAATTCCTACATGGGGATTTGGAAGAAGAAATCTACATGAAGTAGACATAAGGATTTGTAGTGAAGGGAAAGAAAGGGTTGGTATGTAAGCTAAAGAAGTCACTATATGGTCTGAAGAAATCACCTAGGATGTGGTACCAAAAGTTTGACACATACATCATTGGATTTGGATTTTTGAGAAGCAGGGCTCATCACTGTGTATATTCCAAGCTGGTTAGTAATCACTTCATTTATGTAGTGTTGTATGTTGATGACATGTTGCTGGTAGGAAATAACATGGATGTTATCAAGGAGGTGAAATCACATCTATCCTCCAAATTTTACATGAAGGATATTGGTGCTGCAAACTTCATTATGGGAATGGAGATTAAAAGGGATCATGCAAACAGGAAAATCTGGTTGAATCAGAGAAAATACGTTAAGAGGATATTGCATAGGATTAATATGCATGGAAGTAAACCAGTCAAGGTTCCTATTCCTATAGGTGTAAATTTATCTGTAGACTAGTTTCCTAAGACACATGAAGAAGAATAGGATATGTCCCATGTTACGTATGCAAGTGCAGTTGGAAGTTTGATGTATGCAATGGTCTGTACTAGACCCTACATTGCACATGCAGTGGGAGTTTTGAGAAGGTATATGTCAAAACTAGGGAAGGAGCATTGGACAATGGTAAAGAGGGTCTTCAGGTATTTGCATGGCACTACCAATTATGGATTGTGCTACCAAGGAATATGTTGGACCTTGACCAAGTTTTGAGGAAACATTGCTCGTGTTTGACCATTTTGGGGACTTCGACAGGCTGGTCAAAGATGGAGCGCCCAAGCAGAGTAGAGATCGTGATATATCGCTTGTTTTGTGAGCTTGTGGACTGATAAAAGGGTTTTTAGGGTTTATGTAACAGGTTATGGGATGTTGTCCCATGGGTTTACCCATGTTTAGGCCTTTTTGTAATTGTATAAATAAGTAGCTAAGCGATGTAAGAAGTAGATCTAGTTGGTTATGTGCACCATATGTAAGAAGTAGATCTAGTTGGCTATTTGCACCATATGTAAGAAGTAGATATGATCGGCTTAGTGCATGACTACTAGTGGCTATGTGCATGATAGATTGATTTTGTCTTAGTGCAAGAAGTGTAAGTGTTATTTTCTATTGAGGAGTTGGTTCTATTCCTTGACTTGATTTTGAGGAAGGTGGATCTAGTGTGTTGTACGCAGATCACCTATCCACTGCGAAGTTGGGATCTGTGGCTTTGTGCACAGGAGAAGATGAATGTAAGGAGATCAAAGACTAATAAAGAAGAATAATAAGAAGTTGGTGGACGTAGCCCCACACTGGGGTGAACCACGTATATCATGTGTCTTGATATGCTTTGTGCAATGTTGCTTATGTGATTATTTGCTTAGTGTTGTTGATGTTGTATAATGAATGCATCTGATGTTGTAGATTAGTGCTTAATAATGTGAATGAATGCTAGATCTGAGCTAATGTTGTGTGCTAAGTGATTGGTAGTGTTAGATATTGGTTTTTATTTCCCTGGTCTGTATTAAGGGTTTGATCTGCGATATGAATGAGATTCTAGAACTAATGCATATTGTTGGCTAAGTGCTCTGTTAAGTATTGTAATCACATATCTGTGTCCCGGCTTGATTGTAGACACTTGAGTCTTGCAACCCCCCCTGCCTCTACCTCAGGTGAGACTTCATTTTCTTCGTAGGTGTTGTCAAAAGGGTCGATAGTTAGGGTTTTGTTGGTGTTTTGTTGAAGCGTTGAACCCTGGGTCTTCCCCTGTGCCAACAGAAGACCTGGATTGGACAGAGTGTTGGACATACATGGGTTTGTTGATGTAGACTAGGCTGGAGATCTGGATCGTAGAAGATCTACAAGTGGGTATGTGTTTAACTTATTTGAAGAAGCAATCAGTTGGATGATCAAAACATAGGTTGTAGTGGCACTCTCAACTACATAAGATAAATACATGGCATCCAATCATGCAAGCAAGGAAGCAATATGGTTACAATGATTGTGTTCATGTATTGGGTTGGTACAACAAGAAGTGATATTATATTGTGACAGTCAGAGTGCAATATTCTTAGAAAATAATTTTTCGTATCATTCGAAGAAAAATCATATTTATGTTCAATATCACTTTGTGAGAGACATAGTTGAAGAAAAGAAGGTGTTGCTGGAAAAGGTTGACACTTTGAAGAATGTTGTAGATTCATTGAAAAAATCTGGGAGCACAGAGAATTTCTCCTGGTGTAGAGGAACAATAAGCATTGATTCCCTAGATTGTTGAATATGTAATCCTGTGAACCCCTGTATGCAAAGAAAACAAGTGGGAGAATGTTGGGTATGTTAGCAACCAAAATGGAATGGTATTTTTGAGAGCGTTTTCATCACTCTCTACTTGATTTATTGTTTTCTTAAGTCTTTTGGCTAGTGTCTTAACCTTCATATTCTTCATCAAGATCTCGTTGATCATTTTTTCCCAGAAATACTTTGGCTTTGCCCTCTTGACCTGCAATACAAAAATACAAATAGATTGGTATTCCCAAGTCTATGCTTTGTGTATTTTCAAATATAAAAAATATACATTTGTTTTTTATATTTTTAAATCTCATAAAATCTCATAAAAAATGTGGTGTGTGCACTTAAGTGTCTTATTACTAAACTACCCTAAACCTAAGCCATATCACATATGCCAAACTCCAAACCAAACACATTCAACTCAAGTTGAGTCCACATGCCAAATCACAAATCCATATAACAACCACAAAGTTAGGCCATGATTCAAGCTACGAGTCGACACACAAATCCATGTCACGAGTCAAGCTATGAGTCAAGCCACAATTCAACAAGCCAAAAGCAAAAGTGCCAAGGTTCCAGGAGGAGGTGTCAATGAAATGTTGTTTAAGACTATACATGTGTAATTTCCATCAAAGAATTCGCAGTTCTCCCCTTTGTCAACTTATATGGCGCGCAAAGCCGGATCTGGAGCAAGGATCATATGCCAAATCGTTGAGTTATTTGAATGAGTGACAACTACAAGGTTTGCAAGCTTCTTAGAAATAGATCGAATTCTCCAGATGTCAAGGAAAAAACTGTAGGGTTTGAATGATGGTTCTTGATGCTTGTTCACTATCTAAACATTGTGATGCGCTTGTAATGGTATTTGATCTGATGAATTTATCATCATTCGAGGTTATTCAAGATTGGGTTTCTGAAATCAACTTGTATAAGTTTTAGATATTTTTATGCGTTGGGAATAAAACAAATCTTCTATCTAATCACTCTGCAAATACAAAATACAGAAGAAAAAAATTTCAAAGTGTGGAGAAACAATTGGTGCAGAGAATTCATAGTGGTTAGAATATTATTTTTTTTAGTCTGTTCCTCAATTACAGATGATTGTTTTCTCTAATCCATACAACGCAAAGGGACATAGTGAAAGAAAGAAGTAGACCTTGACATTGTATTATGTTTGGGCTGGTTAGAGGAGGAAAATACACAGATGACAGAGTCATAGTAGAATCCCACGAGGAGGGGCCAAAAACACCAATGTGCTACGAAATTAAGAGGTGCACTACGGAATTTTTGGGCACTACAAAAAGATCATTTACAGGAGACAATGTTCCAGCATCTACAGGTGGAAGATTTTTCCAGCATCTATAGGTGTCATATTTTTCCAGTTTTTCAGGTAGCATCTTTGGTACTCGAGACAATTCGAGAAACATATTTCTACTTACAATGTTTTATGTTTAACTAGTTCCTAGGAATTAGTTAGTGTTTACATGTGTTAGTCCTTGTAGCAATTTTCTATTTTTAGAAACAAATATTGATGACTTGTTAGTCCTTGTAGCAATTTTCTATTTTTAGAAACAAATATTGATGACTCGAGTCTTGAGGGCTAAGGACATCTCTCTATATATATGAACATGTAAATGGATACAACTTATAGGGGGGGGGGACAAAGAGGAGAGACCCGAGAGGTCTGTTGTAAGGTTTTCAAGAAATGATTATGAGCTGCAGGGCATGAAAATTTGATGTTTTCCTCAAAGACATGTATTAGTTTATTTATGTGAAAGATCTCAACTGATGAGTAAGACTTTTTTATCAGTTAGTCTTTTTCTTTATTTGTTATCATTATTCCTTTGATTTTCCTCTTACCGGATTTGTTTTGTTTGTATAAGGATTGTATGAACGGATTTTGTGTTGAGGATGTTGTGATAAGGATTATTACATCAGCTGCCACATACACATTGTTTTCATTCTGTGATGTTTTGAAAGGCTTTCTAACTATTATAGATTCTTCCTGTAGTGACTAAAAGCAGGTTTCTTTTCAGCCTTATCTACACTTTGTGTTTTTCCTGATTTCTTCATTCATGCTTGTTTGATATCAGAATTGATCTAGGGCCTTATTTGACCTATTTCGCTGCCCATAGGATGTTAAGTCAAGATTGCTAGATTTAACAGACTCCATGCCCAATGGTTTCATTTCTTTCTTGATTAATTTAAACACTCTCATAATTTCCTAAAGCCCAGTTATCCAATCAAACATTTTATCCATGATGTGCTAGGCTTGCACTTGAGCAGTCCAAGATCAACTTCTAGTGCTAACAGGGTATGTGTTATATTCTTTGCATATGTGTGTGTGGGCACGTCAGATTCGACAACTGTGTCTAATGATCCCAACTTCCTTCTCTCTTTGTGTCGTGTGTGTCGAGTGCTTTCATGGGGGGGCCCAGAGGGGGGCAGGTCCCCCTCTGGTTACGCGCAGCATTCAGGGTACTGCCCCAAAAACATTTTGGGGCGGTTTTTGCTATTTTTAGTGGTTTTCTAAATTAATCTCGGATTAAGGGTTTATGGTTTTGGTAGCTACGGAATACCTAAAATATTGTATATATTGTATTGTGAATGGTGAAATTAATACAATGAAGAGTTGAAATGTGTGGCACCAAGGAAGGTTGGTTTTCTCCTGGTTAAGGGTTTCGAGGATAAATCTATGTGTACTATGTGTATGAGCCATTGATTAATTTTTTCTTTGCTTAAGAATCTGTATTCATTGCTCTACTTTACAGGTTTAAAACTTATAGTTAGGATTGGAAGATATTTCCAAAGAAATCTTTGTTCCACTGCTTGATGGTTTTTTTTATCCCTTTTAACTTATGTTGGAGCTGGAAGATTTTGGAGCCTTTGTTTATCCTAGCTTGGATGCACCAGAGCTGTAAGTTGTTCATGAAGTCTGGGTGGTCCAACTAGAAATTTTCAAATAAGAATGTCCTTGGTATTGGGGATGAGTACTATCCTAGGATAAGCAGATGCGTTAATGGTCCGAGCCTGTAAAGGGGAGGAATTCCATAAAAAATGAAGTTTATCTTGAAATAGAGATTCTGACATAAGGAAATGATCTAGATGGGTTTTGATCTAATGGTTCCCTCCTCGTTTGTTATTCTAGGTGTGGCACCCATTGTTGGTGTGGATGTCCACCAACCTCATGGTTTCAATAAATATTTGAACCTTAGGTTGTTTGGTTCTTGTCTACTATGGCCCCCACATTTCTCCTACAAAGAGGCTATCAAGTTGAAATCTCTTCTCAATGGCCAGATATTCCCCTGATATAGATCCTCGAGGATTTTTAGAGAATCTAGGAAGGGGGATTTGAGCACAAGCATGGATGGGACATATGAATTTGTTATCAATCCCTTCTCTCATGTTTCTCAAATTTTGTATCTAGTTGAGATGTAGTTCTCTGTCTTCAGACAATCTTCTATGGTGATTTTACCTAGGTACCACAGCATGGCCACTCCCCTTTCTAATCCATTGACTTCAAGCATTGATACCTCACTGTGTCTCCAATATCTATTGGCTATAATTTTCATAGTGTACTTATTACTTTTAGTATCCTGAATTAGAACAATGGTGTGTTTAACCTGTGTTATGTGTTTCCTTAGTGAGCATTGCTTTCTACGATCATTAAAAACCCTAATGTTCCATGAGAAAACATTCATCATTAAACCTTGGATTAGGTAGAAAATTACTAATTTGGGAGTCATATGGTTTGACCAAAATAAACCACTAAGTCTCCTTCTTCCTCTAGTTTTTTCTTTGATGTTTTTCACCCTCGCTTATTCTCTTTTGCATTCATTTTCTTCTATTATTTCATGTATTAGTGCATATACTCAAGCCTCCTTGAGGATTGTGTCCATGTGTTATGATCCAACAACTTAAAAATGATAAAAATTTAATGAATACAATCCACTTTGAGGGGAAACCTCCTTTTACAATATATCCAATTCAAAATACAGTATGAGATGAGATAATATGGTCACAATACTAGGTCTATACAATTATAATGAAAGGGTGTTATGAAGGGTTCTAGCTGACATACAAATATAACACTAGAAATTTAAAATTTCAATACCTATGGCTTAATAAGGGGTTTTCTACATAACATGGGGCTTTGTCAAGGTATTAACATTACCCTCCCCTTAAAACAAGTGGTGTCCTCAACACTTGAATAACCATATGTGTTTCTAAATGAATATCATATGTCGCCTCTTCCACTGGTAGGTTCTTCCATTTGACGAGGTACTCAATAATTTCTCAATTTCTCAACTGCTCAGTCCTTGTTTCATAGATTGTTTATGGTTCTAGTATGATTTCCCCTTCTTCATTAATCTCTAGTAAAATCGTTTTAACTAGGATATTTTTGTTGATTACCTTCATTAAGCAAGAAAAACATGGAAGACTGGATGTACACGTGAAGATGGAGACAACTTCAATTTGTAAGCCATACTTCCAATCCTTTACAAAACATTATAGGGGCCATACTATTTGGGTGATAATTTATTTTCCTTCTATTGTTGCTTGAGGGACATCTGTTTATATGGTTGTATCCTCATAAGTACCCAATCCCCCACTTCAAATTCCCTTTCACTACAAAGTTGATATGCTTGTTGTTTCATCATATTTTGTGCCATAAACAAGTTTTCCTTCAATAGTTTGAGAACCGCTTGTTGGTGCCCTATGTGGTCCTCCACTACCTAAACCTTTGTAGTCCCTTTCAAATGAGATATGATAGATGGAGGATGATATCCATAAAGTTCTATAAATGGGGACATTTTTGATGAAGTATAGAAGAATGTGTTGTACCACCATTCTTCGAATGGAAAGCAGTTGACCCATTGTTCTTGTTTATCAAATGAAAAGAAATGAATATATCCTTCTAGACATTTTTTCAAAATATTAGTTTTCCCATAAAATTGAGGATGGTGAGATGAGCTATGAGCCAACTGAGTACTCAAACAAGAAAACAATTCAGTCCAAAAATTTCCAATGAAAATTGGATCTATATCACTTACAATAATCTTTGGGACTCCATGTAGCTTTTGAACTATTTCCATGAATGTTTCGACTACTGTACTTGTTTTAAAAGGATGAGAGAGAGAGAGAGAGAGAGAGAGAGAGAGATGACATACTTATTTAATCAATCCACTACTACCATGATGACATTGTTTCCTTCATATTTGGGTAATCCACTTCTTCCCAACGGTGAATTTGTACAACTAATGGTTTTATGAGACCTGGAGTCTTGATTGTCTCTCCCTTATTCTGTGGGAAGACCATAGATTTAGACACAAAATTTTGAGCATCATTTTTAATATCTTCAAATAAAAAATCCTTCTTAACCCTGTGGTAAGTTTTCAAGAACCCTGAATGTCCTCCTATATGATAAGTGTGCAATTCCATAAGGACCTTTTGTTTGAGTTGGAAATTCTTACTTAAATATAGGTGATCATGATACCATAGAAAATCATTCTTCCATACAAATTTATCTAATGAACTGGGGTCCTCTTGTAGTTGTTGAATAATCTTACACACCTCATGTTGAATTTTCTCCTTTAAAGTTCCCATAAAGAGATCTAACAATTTATCCTCAGGAATGTACTTTACCCTAAGACTGAGCTTTTGGAATTGTTGAATGTGTTCTATAACAGGGTCTTTTTGTTGAAGATTTATCAATTAACTAAAGAATGTATTGCTCTTAATATCCCCATAATGTGATATCAATTCATACGTAAAAAATGGACCAACAGATAATAAAATTATTTTTTATTTCTCAAAGCCATTGATACCAAACAAATTGATCATTTTCTAAATACTAGGATGTAATAGGTACCTTTTGTAAGCTTGGAACTTGTTTTAGATCAAAGTATCGCTCCATCTAGAATATCCATGTTATAATATCTTTACCATCAAACTTCCTTATATCATTATTTGGAATGAAGTAGTTCCTTGTTGCTGACTTGAAGCCTTGATGATGTGGATCTTGAAGTGATGAATAATTTTGAAATTTAATATTGGTTCTCTACAATTGTGATAAAATATTCCCCATATGTGATTGAGTCTCAACAACATTGTTCTCCATATTTTCACAAATTCCTTGCATTTTGATATCTCCTTTAGGGAGTCTCTCATCTAGATCATAAAAGATCATGGAAGACATGGAATTTTGCAATTCATTCACGGATTTTTGTATTTCTTCTTTATTTCCGTCCATCTTCTTTTTCATGTCATTATTATTTTCATCCATATTCTTTTCCATTCCATCCATGTTCTTTTGCATATGATCTTCCAATTCTCTTTTAATGTATTCCTGAGAATGTGTTAAATCCACTTGTTTCAACATACTAACACTCATTTCATCAACTTAGTTCTTTAATTGGGTTAGCCTATTTTCAAAGTCTTCATTTTATTTGGAAGTCATGTTTGATTTTTTATGAGGACTACCAACATTATTTCTTGTAGAACCCTTTTCCATGTGAAAAAATAATAATTCTCCTATTTTTTCTCTTTATCACAAATTTTGAATCACCAAAAATAGATATTCCAATAAAAAGTTATGCCAATTGTAAGTTACGTACCTTTCAATCTCTTAATTTGGAGTATGATTTGATGGATGACCTTTGTCCTGATATATATATTATCTTTGAACCCTTTTAAGTCCAAAATTTTGGCATGTATTACTCTGATATGAATTATTAAACTAATGGAAATATCATATTATGAACCTTCACTCATAAAATGTTATAGCAAAAATACCAAAATGTATTGTTTAAGACTAATTTCAAGATTAGTAGACAATCCCAGCTTCCACAAGATATATATCACAAATTATAATGATTAAAAATATGAAATTTTTTTCACATGTAATTAGCTATGTCTCCTTGGGATTCTAAAAATTTCAGAGTCAGAAAATTCACAGAAAAAATGTTACAATGAAAATTCCAAGATGCATCTTTTAAAATGGATTTCATGATTACTTACAATCTTTTTATTCCATGGACTATATATCTAAAAGTGTAGTGAACTATAATCTGAAATTTGGAACACCTATAGTAGGGGATGTATCCTCAGTCTCCAAAAAATTTCACTTCTTGAGACTTCCCAGAAAAATAGTTATAGGGAAAATTCCAAGATGGCTTGTTTAAAATGAAATTTTGGATGATTCAAAAACCCTATGATGCAGGAGCATCATCTCACCTTAGCCAGCCACATCAAGCGCATGCATTTAAAGCTGAAGAGAGGCGTAGACCTCGTTTTTTATTCGAATGAATGCAATAAATTGAATGTAATTAAATGTCTTAGGCGGGTGAGCCGTGAAGCCGTGCTTTGCACATGCGTAGAGTAGGTAAGCCTTTAATGTTGTAAAGGCTGAGATCTAGATCCGATCTGCGGACTAGACAACCATTCAATGTAATTGAATAGGGTAGGTAGATTGGAGGGAAGAGCTCGAAGAGCCCCCTCAGGTAAAAGATCGTATTGTATCTCATTTGGTGATAGGAGAGAGTAGAGTTGGGAGAGTTAGTAGAATGATAGAGCTAGGAGAGAAGAAGAGAGAAGGATGCAAGACCTTGTTACAGGTCGTGCTCAGGAACACCTTGTACAAACAGACATTTGCCATTTTAATACGAACAACAGTTTTTCCTGCATATTTTTGTGTTAAATGAATGTCTGTGAGTGTTCTTTATATGTTGTGAATGTATGTTATGTTTATGCATTTGCAGTAGTCGTTTTGGCTTCAAGATTGAGAAGTCTTTGAAGCTTCACACCAAGAGGGTGTGACAGAACACTACGGGTTCTGATAGTCATGCACAGAGGGTGCATTTCTGAACTCTGCGGAGTTAGATAGAGGCGTGTCAGGTGGGCACAGAAGTTGAAATCAACAACTTGGGAGAAAGACCTGTGAGGTTGTTGAATACCTCAGGAGGCAAGGCTATGGAGAAGAACATAGTTGCAGACAGAAACTCTCGTTGAGTTCTATGAAGCTCTGCCAAGTGGGCATTGAGCACATGCATAGTGATGCATTCAGAAGAACTCTGCTATGAGTTCAGACAGGAGAACCAGAATCACTAAGAATTCTGAGAGCTCCGCTAAGTGGGCATTGAGCAGGTATAAGGAGGACACGGAAGATAGAACTATTGGATGTTCTGTGAGAAAATGATCTACCATGAGGGCATTGAGTAGATGTGCAGATAGGCATAGGAGAAAAGAACTCTTTAAGTTCTGGAATTAGTAGAAGAGTCCAAGAGGAAGGATCTCTGCAGGGTTGCTGAACAACCTGAAAGTCTCAGCAAGAGGTTTCTCAAGAAGAAGGATAGCCAGGAGGGCATTACATTCTCCAGCAGGAGGATAAAGGAGAAGGAATTATTCCTTAGAAGTTTGAGTGAGGGGAAAAGCTCGGGACGAATAGCACTTTATATGTGCAGAGACCCTGTAGGGACGCAGGAGTCAGAATCCTTCAAGGATTCGGGCGTGAAGCTCAGGAGTAGTGCTTTCAGCACACAGAGCATAACTGCAAGGAGTGTAGAAGCCACAGGACTCTTTGAAGAGTTCAGAGTTCCCAAAAACTCAGGAGGGATAGCGTTTTCATATACGTGCGGGAGGACTCAAGTCGAAGAGTTCGCAGAGAAGAAAGGAGGCAAAGGTTGAGGCCTTTGAGAAATTGGAATTCTTCCAAGTCTGGGAAGAACGTGCGGAAGCTCGGGAGGAGCAACAGCTATAATTGGATCCAGCCAGAGAGATCTAAACCATTGAGAAGATTGCTCGTCCAGGAGGCAGTGCAACAGAGGAGTGCACAGGAGAAAGGATATGGACTGTCAGATCTTGGTCCAATTTCCCGTCAGCCGTTGGATCTGACAGGAGTTGCACGAGGTTTAAACTTCGTGAACAGGAGGGTGAAAGTCTCGAAAGGCATTAGCACACCGAGATATCAAAATTCGGGATATCGGAAGTCTCGAGGACTGGAGATTGGGTCACTTCATAGTAAAAACCCCGAAATTGATCTGAGCCATCCATTCATTAGGACACATGGCGGAGATCAAGAACCCATCAGTATTTCAACTACCGGGGTTTCGAGTTGACAGAGAAATTGTGACATCGGGGAATCGCAAGTCGCGAAATCCATAACTGAATTAAGATCGCCCGTCTGTTGAGACACGTGGCGACGATCAAGATCCCATCGACAATTTGCATGTCGTGACTTCGGGGATTAAGAGGACAGGATGCCGAAGCATTTCGACATTTGATTTCAAGAAATCGCGAAATGGATGTGGACCATCCATCTTGAGGGGACGCGTGGAAGAAATCAAGGCCTTCGGGAAAAAATCCCGAAAGGGGAGAGCCCATCGGCATATCAGGATTTGACGTTTCGCGAATCCTAAAGACAAGATGTCAGAGCATTTTGGCATTTAAAACCGCAAAGTCCTGAAAGAGATCAGGTACCATTGGTCTAGCGGACGATTACAGTTGTTGATCGTGATCGGACCAGCTGACGTCACTTCGGCACATCAGAGGTCAGGAGTACGAAGGAGCAGCGGCGAGGAGGAGTCTTGCATCAGGAGAACCCAAAACGCGAAATCCCGAAAGGGGTTTCCTAGCTGACGTCATATCGGAGTTTTGGGAATCGGCATTTCAGGAGTCGAGAGACCAAGAGGTCGGGCGCTTGAGTCGCGAAACCCCGAAAGGGACTGCGGTCATATAAGGGGAGGTCATGTGGACCAAAGGTATATCCAAGGGGGCTAATTGAAGTTAAATCCGTTTCGGCAAATCAGCATATCGGAGATCGGGAGATCGAGAAGTCAGAGGTTCTCGACAACGGGAATCAGAAAACCAACCCAAAATTTCTGTCGGGGAGAGATCAGGCATGTGCAGAAGTCGTGACAGGGGTAAAAGAAGGACCTGTGGATCAGATTTTAACAGAGATTCCAGCAAGGAATAAAAAAAATCCACTTTGGCTGAGGGATATAGATGAACGATCCTTAAGACCGGGAGGTCAGCGCAGAGACTATGTCGAGCCAGAGGAATAACATAGGCGTGCATCACCCTATCTTACATAGGCTATATCTTCGAAAGTATAACGACCTAGAACCTGGATTTTTTACCTAGATTCCTTGATATTACTTCTAAGTAATATATGAATTATACTATCTGAAACATCCCCCAAAAAACATTACAATGAAAATGATAAGATGACTCGCTTGAAGAAGCAAACCCTAGGATCGATTCTCTGAAACCAAATGTCATGATCCAATGCCTTAAAAATGATAAAAAGTCAATTAATACAGTTCACTTCGAGGAGGAAATATCCTTTTACAATATATCCAATTCAGAATACAATATGAGATGAGATAATATTATCCTAGTACTATGTCTCCTTGATATATATATATATAGGAGACAAAGGGTACAATTATAATGAAAGGGTGCTATGAAGGGTTATAGCGGACATACAAATATAACACTAGAAATGTAATAATTTGATATCTAGGTCTTAATAAGGGTTGTATACATAACATTGGGCTTTTTCTAAGGCTTAACACCCTGCGATGTGCTAGTTGATTTTCCTGAGCATTTCATAATATCTTTCTGTAACTATTGTAACTAAGGCATATACAAATTGGAAATAATTTGTTCTCCATGAAGTTAAATTAGGGCAGGGATGTCCAGTTCAATCGATTCTTCATCTGTGTTTTTTGGTTTCTCATGTTCTTCTGAGTCCCAAAGAATTCCTCCATTTGCTTTCATTTCCTAATATTTTTTCTTCACCTTGTATTTTGATGGGATTAGGGTTTCAATTCCCTATTCTTTGATGTTTTTGACCTTCTATGTTGCCCTTCAAGTGATTTCCCTTGTATCTGATCCCACCTACTTAGTCATCTGTCAAAAGTGTCTCATCCCCTTTCTCAAAGAGATAACGGAATGTATTTTTATTAGAAATAGGGCATGTGGGAGTTGGATTAGTATTTTTGTAATACCTCAGTTTCATCCTAGTTGTAAATGTACATGTACATATGTTATATGGGCTAGTGATCCAGTATTATTTGTAGGTTGGGGTGCCTATGTGATTTTAGGATTAAGAGCCTATATGATGAAAGGGAGGTGAGCCTATAAATGTTCATTGTAATCACACTCATGACATTAATAAAAATGCATCATGGCTACAGACCAAGTCAGAAAAAATACTATGGGGGGCTATGACTCCACAAGAGGGAAAGGGGGTTGGGACTTAAGGAAAGGGGCTAAGCCAAATATATTAAATTGATCCTAAGTCCTAATATTAAGTATTTATGAATATATTTTATTCTAATATTCTAAGGAGGGGGACAAGTTCCCAAGTGGTTGGAAGGTGGCTATGGTATTAGAGTATTTGTGAGTGGGGTTAAATAATTTTAAGAATATAGTATGGACATAGTTAGAATTATTGTAACACATGCCTAGAAGTGATTTTGTGGTGTGTTACAGATTGGTATCATATCATAGATACAATAGTTGGGTTGTATGGGCCAGAGACAGAGCACAAAAAAAATGCAAAGGAAATTTTTTAGTATGCCTACAAAGTATTTTCTAAAATTTCCCTTGTGAAATTACAGAATTTCATGAGAAAATTGGGAAATTTGGATCTAGGGGTTAAATTACCTAAAATTTGTTCTATGTATGAACCACAAAGGCATACATTTGGTTAATTCATGAATTTCAAAGTTGACCTAAGAAAATTGGGGTGAAATCCCCAATTATGGGTGAAAATTCCAGCTAAAAGTTCTCAGAATCGTTGAATTGACAAGTCTTTGTGTCAATTTAAATCTGAGAGGGTCAAATTTTGCATAAAATGTTGAAATTGATCAAATTAATGGTGTCCATGGAAGAATTGGGTAGAATTAGGTAAAAGCCCCAATTTTTGGTAAACATTTAGTGGAAATTTGGTAAGGGGATGTTCATGTTTCAGGCAAAAAGGTCAAATTGACATGTGAGGGACTAGAATTGGCCATGGAAAGCTAAGTCTAGCGCTTCCATGGTGGTCATGAAGGAAAAAATTTAAATTAAGCATTATTGGTGAAATTTGAATTTCAAAGGTTTGGGGATTTTCCATATCAATGATGTCACTTATGATATGGTGGGTGACATGGAGGCCACATAGAAGCCACATGTCAAGTGACATGGAGGCCACATGGAAGCCATGTGTCAAGTGACATGGACTAATAAGATGGAAAATGGCAAGGGTCAAGAATAGAGGTGGCAGGTCGTGTGGGTCACTAGATAGCCATGTATGATAAGCAGTTTACGAGACTTTGGTGAAGCAGTTTTGGGAATGCTAACAAAGTCCTGTAACCAATAAAAAAATGATTACGTGGAAGTAGGGTAGTTTCCAGTTATGGTACATTGGGGATAAATTAACATATTTTCTATTCAAACTTCTGTAAAGCTTCATAGCCATTGATATTCTCTCCTTCTCTATCATTCGATCAAACACATGATTAGGTTTGTTCTTTTGGTTACTTAAACATATTTTTGGCCCGAGCGCATCTCGGTGGCATGTAAAGGATCCCTTCCAAAGATATATATCAATGATGGGGTAAGATGCATGACGAGAAAAATGTGCAGGAAGGGACCCACCGATAACATGGGCCAATCACAAGGTGGCAGGTGGGTAGCTGGGTAAGGTGGGGCTCGTAAAAGAAATAAATAAAATAAAAAGAAAAGAAGGAAGAGAGAAGAGAGAAAGAGAAAGGGATGACTTGGAGGATTATAGGGTAGGACCAAGGTGGTCGATTAGGGTGACATGGTATCACCTTAGTGTTCCAAGAGGACCCAAGGTACCACATCAATAGATGATGGCATATCTTCAAAAAAAAGCAAGCCGAAAATTTGTTTTGTACATAGTAGGAGAATACTTACTCCAAATCAAGTAGAATTTTGGAGTTAATTCCAGACTGTCAAGGCCTACCAAAGTGCCAATGAGGGCCAGTGGTCAATTATGCATCAATTGGCTAGAAATTGAAAATTATAGATTTTTTAAGAGAAAGGTGGTTCTTAGGGGTAGGGGGCTTGTTATTGTTGATATTTTTACAGGGTTTCAAGAAAGAGGACATGAAAATACCTAATGAAGGAATTGGATAGATTCCAAAGAGGTTGGAGTGGAGGTGCCAAAATAGGGAAATATCCACTATTTCTGGCCACTTTTTGGAGATTTTTGGGATTTTTGAAGGAGGAAAAGGGAACCTATATCACAAATATGGAAATTTTTACATACTCAACATTTTATATCCTCATCAATATAGACAAGTTTTCCTTAGTGAATTTTTTCTAGAAATGCTCATTTTAGAAGATAACAGTTTCAGCTAAAAATTCCAAGTCTGAAAAAGGGTGAAAAGGGACACAATTGTCATTTACAGATTGCTACAAAATTTGACTGGAGCATCATATTGGAAATATACAAGTTTGTGTGTGTTCACCATCACTAGTGTTATTATTTCCTAATAAAAAAAAATCTTGATTCTTGACATAGTTTCTTCTGCAGCTGGTAGAATTTGGTGTCTGAGTTAAATTGCACTATGGAGAAAGGTGCACAAATGTAACAAAACTCAGAAGACTATAAATTTCTACTCCTAGCTCAAAATTGATCAAGAGATTATTCATTGCAAAGATGGTTTAGAAGAGAATAACATTGAGGGGTTAGAAATAGGAGAAGTGTTACAAGAAATTGAAATGATGAAGGACCTACAACCTTAATGGAGGATAATTTTACATGAATTGGTGATATTCTAGAACAGATCCAACTCAGAATTGCAAAGAAGATATGCAAGATAAAAAATGAGCATAGAGACATGAGGAATAAGGTAGGTTCATATCATCAAAATGTACTTTTGTTTTCTTTAGGAAGTTGTAGGAAGAGGACATTTGGCTTCAATGAGCAATATGGAAGACTTCCAATGAAATTTTTTTTTTGGAAAAATAATTCTAGATGAAATAAGTGTATGCCAAACGTGGATGTTGAGAAAGAAAGGTTTCCTAAAATTAATGATAATTCTTATACAGTGGGGTGGAGGTACACATAGAGGTTCCAAGTATGTTAATAAGAAGGGTGGTCAAAATAACAAAGAAAAGGTTTGGATCCGGGAATAAGGATGAATAGAGACACTCAAGGAGAGAGTGTTATGTCAAGGATTATTAACAATATGATCGAAGGCCATGAATAAAGAATTATAACATATGAATATAGGTTCAACCATGAAGGTTTGAGAATCTAAGAAGATATAAATTTATGTTTAAAGGAATTCAGAGAAAGAGATTCATTTGTGGTATTAGAGTGCACATTGGAAGCATGGTGCAAGTGTAAGAAATTTAGTGTGTGGAATAATGAAGTTTCATTCACTCTAAAGGGTGCCAATAGAGGAGACACAAGGAAGTGCATTATCTGTATATTTGTTCTATAAGGATGTAATCAAACTCCAAAGAGAGGTATTCCATAAATAGAAGTGGATTTGAGAATTGGACAAAGTCCATGAACAATTGAAGATAGTGGAGAAAGGTACCATAATTTGGATTCTAAGCTAGTTGGAATATATTGCAACACTCAGGGAATGATGAAAAAAAATGGGGATTGTTGATGCATGTAGAGAATGTTGAGTGCATTCCAAGGGTGTTAATTACATTTCCAATGTGGATTGGGATAATAATTCAGGAAGAATATAATAAGAGTAGTAATTCCATTGTTAGACACATGAATTAGGATAAGCATGAGTTGTATTTTCCATTAATATGATACACATATAAACACATTGATTATGACCTTTGGACTCAAATTCCAAGAGGTATCTTGGACTCATGATGAC
>SNQJ01S0053992.1:17960-37194 GCA_010110895.2 Picea sitchensis
ACATAGTAGGAGAATACTTACTCCAAATCAAGTAGAATTTTGGAGTTAATTCCAGACTGTCAAGGCCTACCAAAGTGCCAATGAGGGCCAGTGGTCAATTATGCATCAATTGGCTAGAAATTGAAAATTATAGATTTTTTAAGAGAAAGGTGGTTCTTAGGGGTAGGGGGCTTGTTATTGTTGATATTTTTACAGGGTTTCAAGAAAGAGGACATGAAAATACCTAATGAAGGAATTGGATAGATTCCAAAGAGGTTGGAGTGGAGGTGCCAAAATAGGGAAATATCCACTATTTCTGGCCACTTTTTGGAGATTTTTGGGATTTTTGAAGGAGGAAAAGGGAACCTATATCACAAATATGGAAATTTTTACATACTCAACATTTTATATCCTCATCAATATAGACAAGTTTTCCTTAGTGAATTTTTTCTAGAAATGCTCATTTTAGAAGATAACAGTTTCAGCTAAAAATTCCAAGTCTGAAAAAGGGTGAAAAGGGACACAATTGTCATTTACAGATTGCTACAAAATTTGACTGGAGCATCATATTGGAAATATACAAGTTTGTGTGTGTTCACCATCACTAGTGTTATTATTTCCTAATAAAAAAAAATCTTGATTCTTGACATAGTTTCTTCTGCAGCTGGTAGAATTTGGTGTCTGAGTTAAATTGCACTATGGAGAAAGGTGCACAAATGTAACAAAACTCAGAAGACTATAAATTTCTACTCCTAGCTCAAAATTGATCAAGAGATTATTCATTGCAAAGATGGTTTAGAAGAGAATAACATTGAGGGGTTAGAAATAGGAGAAGTGTTACAAGAAATTGAAATGATGAAGGACCTACAACCTTAATGGAGGATAATTTTACATGAATTGGTGATATTCTAGAACAGATCCAACTCAGAATTGCAAAGAAGATATGCAAGATAAAAAATGAGCATAGAGACATGAGGAATAAGGTAGGTTCATATCATCAAAATGTACTTTTGTTTTCTTTAGGAAGTTGTAGGAAGAGGACATTTGGCTTCAATGAGCAATATGGAAGACTTCCAATGAAATTTTTTTTTTGGAAAAATAATTCTAGATGAAATAAGTGTATGCCAAACGTGGATGTTGAGAAAGAAAGGTTTCCTAAAATTAATGATAATTCTTATACAGTGGGGTGGAGGTACACATAGAGGTTCCAAGTATGTTAATAAGAAGGGTGGTCAAAATAACAAAGAAAAGGTTTGGATCCGGGAATAAGGATGAATAGAGACACTCAAGGAGAGAGTGTTATGTCAAGGATTATTAACAATATGATCGAAGGCCATGAATAAAGAATTATAACATATGAATATAGGTTCAACCATGAAGGTTTGAGAATCTAAGAAGATATAAATTTATGTTTAAAGGAATTCAGAGAAAGAGATTCATTTGTGGTATTAGAGTGCACATTGGAAGCATGGTGCAAGTGTAAGAAATTTAGTGTGTGGAATAATGAAGTTTCATTCACTCTAAAGGGTGCCAATAGAGGAGACACAAGGAAGTGCATTATCTGTATATTTGTTCTATAAGGATGTAATCAAACTCCAAAGAGAGGTATTCCATAAATAGAAGTGGATTTGAGAATTGGACAAAGTCCATGAACAATTGAAGATAGTGGAGAAAGGTACCATAATTTGGATTCTAAGCTAGTTGGAATATATTGCAACACTCAGGGAATGATGAAAAAAAATGGGGATTGTTGATGCATGTAGAGAATGTTGAGTGCATTCCAAGGGTGTTAATTACATTTCCAATGTGGATTGGGATAATAATTCAGGAAGAATATAATAAGAGTAGTAATTCCATTGTTAGACACATGAATTAGGATAAGCATGAGTTGTATTTTCCATTAATATGATACACATATAAACACATTGATTATGACCTTTGGACTCAAATTCCAAGAGGTATCTTGGACTCATGATGACCTTTACACTATCACTTAACGTTTGACATTCCTTTAAGTAACTAATACCATAAGCCTAGAGAATTAGGTTTCCAACATTCCCCCCCTGTTGGGCCCGAGATATGATCATTTTTATGACGGATGTTATACATTTTTTTCGCATGTATATAAATGTTCTGCACATTTTGAAGGATCTTTTTGAAGAATTTTATGGTAAATCAGTATGATCGCCATAAGGTACGTGTAATTCATGTTTAATGATTAAATCAAGTTTAATTCATCATGTTCTATGCTTTCCAAGAGTTAATTCGTGTTTTTCTACTGTTACAGGGAAAAACGCGCCATGTTTCCAGTTCCGTCACTTGATCTACCACTCGTTCCAACACTCGTTCTGGTACTTGATCTGGCACTCGTTCCAACACCCAGTATTGCACAAAAACACAAGGTGAGTTGGCAGTTATGGCATTGGCGGCCAGTGATGGACAAATTGGGCACATGGGTTTTCTTCATGATCGCCCCCTCTAGCTACTAAGATAAAGACAAATCGATTTCAGTTGTCCAAAGAAGGCGATTATTGGCTTGCTCCATTTTGTCAGTTATGGCATCATTTATTGTATTTTTCCGAAATTAGAAGTGGTTCGACCCTCCTGTGGTCGACCACTTGGTTTGTAAATGTTATAAATACCACTGAGGTGGTCAAATGATTGTTAAGTAGAAGAACCAAGTAGCATAAGAATTAGAACTGCCAGAAAACGATTTTGCCTGATTTTTAGTTTTACATTGCCAGAATTGTGCCAGAACTGCGTTTTCAAGCTTTCATGGTGAATTCGGCCTGTTGAAGTTCGTGGTGTGCTTTTAGGAGGTAGCCACGACTTGTTGAGCGGCCCACCACTAGTCTGGTGATTTTTCTTATGTTTATTTACGCATTTCTTAATTTAAATTTCTCTTTCTTACTTCATGTATATGCATGTTTTTTTAATTAATTAGTTTGTTGTAGCTCATTGTTTTACTTCTCTTTTGCACGTTAGATGATGATATGTTTTAGCATGTGTTGATTTTGTAGATTAGAAAAGGCTTGCAAGTCTCCATATTAACCCCAAGTCTCTATATTAACCTCATGTGCATTTAGATGTCAAAATTATGCTTTGATTTAAGGTTTTATAATCGAGTTGAAAACATAGTTTTTTATAAAATAGAATTTTATTTGGGTTTCCTTTGACAGGGATTTTGATGGATGGATAGATTTACTTCCAGTTTTTATAGTTTGCTTATCTTAGTTTTACATAGATTTCATTCACTTAGTTATTGGTTAATGTAATTGTCAATTTACTTCTTAATATCATAGTTTAATTTATGTTTTTAATTCATTTTCTTATCATAGTTTGAATGGTTAAAGTAGACATGGTATAGTTTTATTTTACGCAATTTCCTTTCATAGATTAAAATGCAATTAAATTTCTTAGTTAAATAATGATGATCTCGTTATGTTGTTGATGGTTTATACATGAATATGTAGGGTATTTAACATTACTTTTATCATGGCTAAGTTTTCATTGGATTGTTTACTCCATACCTTTCATTTTTCCATTGAGATTAGTGTTGAGCTTATACCATTGGAATTGTCCTTTGTTGTCAAGTGTCATCGAGATATCATCTGTCACCACTGAAGCCATTCACACAACCACCAGCATTACATTTGAGTGTTTCATAGATTAAAGATAGTTTCTTGATTTCATAGATTAGAAGAGATAGTTTCTTGCTTTCATAATTTAGAAAATAGTTTTATTGTTGCTTTGATAGATAGTAGTTTGCTTATCATAGATTAAGAATTAGTGGTTAGTCTTTCTTTCTTTCAATATAATAGATATCCTTTTCATGCATTGCACTAAGCATTTATATTTCCTTTCACGCATTAGAAATAGTTTTGCATTAGGCATTTAGTCCACTTGCCTCTTAGGAAAGATAGTTGTTCAATGAGAAGTCTTTGCTTACTTGTCTATTTGCTTTAGGAGGATAGGTAGTTGTCTTTGCTTACTTTTATTTTGCTTTAGTAGGTTAGTTAGGTGTCTTTGCTTACTTGTCTATTTGCTTTAATGGGTTAGATAGGTGATTTTGCTTACTTGCTTATTCATTTTCTTTCATAGGGTAGTTGCTCATTGAATGTAGGTTGGAAAGTTAAAATCATTTGCTTTTGTCATTTGTTTATTGATTATTGTTGAACTAGTTTATTTTAAATAGGGTTTTACTTGCTTTCTTAGGAACTATCCATCGATCCTTGGCCCAAAAGTACTTAGCTTACCTAGTTTCAAGTTGCTTAGTAGGGTTTGCTCATTAGATAGGTTTGCTTGAGTAGATTAGCCTTAGATAGTTGCTTTCATTAGTTAGATTATACTCCTACCAACCTTTTACCTTTGGCATATATTTTTATACAACTCTAAGTTTACTTACCTCGGGTTGACAATTTAATTGAGGGTAGTTTAGTGTCTTTTTTAGTACATATAAATCACCTAACATTTTGGCGCCATTGTCAGGGAGTTGTCTCAAGGTAAGAAGTAATTAGTAATTATACCATTTCTAGACCTTAGCATTAGTTTGTTGGCGGGGGAACTTCAATACGAGAGGTAAGAACCTGCGCATCTGCTATAGCAGGTTCCCCCAAACCCAATGGTAGTTTTTCTTTTTGTTTTTATTTTTCATGAATAGACCTAGGAATAAAATGGTAGCTTTTTCTTTTTGTTTTTTCTTTCTTTCATGAATAGGCCTAAAGACCCACAAGGTAGATACATTAAATCAAAATCATACCTTTCAACCAAGGTTCCTTCCGATCTTTTTGGGAGAAGGAACATTCCGCTTATAAAATCCGCAGAACAATACCGAAAAACAGGAGCTAGCTCAACTCAAAGAGCTAAAATAGTCTCTGAGGAGACTAACATAGGGAGCACTATAGAACAAGAAATTGAATCATCAATCATATTAGGACAGGAGGCAAGGCCACTCGAGCCTTCCGTAGAACCAAAAAATACAACCTTTGTTTTTACACCACCACTAGGGGACCCTAATTTTAAGGACATCATAGACCTTGAACAGGTGAATCTTTTATTTTGTAGTTCAGCCAATGAAATCATCTCTCAAATTGACACAAAAACTTTGGCACCAATAGTCTCAACCGCCTCGAGTAGAGTCCCAAACATCCAATCCGTAGGAAGACCTTTCCATCAAAGGGAAACCTTGTTTTCTTCAAATATAAAACCACCTAGGTACTCTCTTTTCGGAAATCAAGCCAATGAGGATGATCAGGAGAACCATAATAATGTAAGACACGGAGAGGAAGAAGAAACGGGAAACCAAACCGAAACTACCTTCGGGTTTTCGATTTTAGACACCACTCCAAACGTCAACATGAAGAATATTCCTCTCTCAACACTGCCTACCTTTTATGGTAAAAACAATGAAGAACAAGACACCTTCCTATTTGAATTTGGCATCTTGTGTAGGAGCTACAACTATGTGCAAGATGCCCAGAAATTAAAACTCTTTCCTTCCACCCTCAAAGATTATGCACTAAGATGGTTCATGGGGTTGGGAGAATCCAGTATTAGGTCTTGGGAATCCATGAAAGATATCTTTCTTAAGAAGTACCAGGACTACTGCAAGACTAAAGATTCTCATAATGACATCTTTAAAGTCCAACAGTTAGAAGATGAGACCCTTGAAGACTATATGGAAAGATTTGGTTATATCTCCCAGAATTCAAAATACCATGACCTCCCAGAGGATGCAATTAGGGCTCTTTTCCTTAAGGGAATTTCAGAAGAATATTTAGAGATGATTAACCCGATGGCATCAGGTGACATCTCTCATAAACCATTTGCTGAAATATGTGAAATGTGTAAAAATTACTCAAGGAGTAGAGACAAAACATGGAAGAATGTTCGAGACCCTTACAATAGAAGCTTAAAACCAGTTAGCTCAGGTGGTATCATGAGAGAAGAGATAGGGAAGCTTTTAGAAAAATTTAAGACTGACATCTTAAGCACAATAGGTTCCCAGTTGGATACCCTTAAACTCAAAAATAAACAGGAGGAGGAAAATGAAACAATGAGCATATATTGCCCAAAATGCAGGAGGAAGCATTTCTCAAGGGAGTGCCCATTAGATAACACTTCAATTTGTGGCTTCTGTACAGAATACCATGTGACTGAAAAATGTCCATCATTTCCCGGTTTATTAGCCATATATAGGAGTGGGGATCCTGGGGAGTCTTCTTATGCACCTAGGAGGCCATGGGAGCGTAGGAATCAACCCACATACCCAGATCTATAGTCTCAAGTTCCACCCTATTATCAACAACAACAGTGGAACTCACCAGGTTGGGAAAACTGGTCTACTCAGTACCAACATCCTTGGATTCAAGGATGGAGGGGAGGACACAAACAAGGAAACCCTCAAGATCCACCTATCCCTATGTCCAACCATCCTTATCCTTAGTTCTCATCAAACACTCCGCAACTTTTTCCAGGTTTTGTTCCACCACCTTTACCTCCCATTCCACAACAATAATCGCTACAATTTCAAAATGCAAGCTCCCCGAGACCAACACTACTACCGACATAGCATGTGATGAATCCTAATAATAAGCCCCCTCAACCTCTTAACAATGTTGAGATGAAGGCCTTCCCGACATATATTATTACTCCTATTCCATTACAGGAAATTCAACTAAGATCGGGAAAATTTCTGGAGAGGCAGAGACCCTCAGTAGTCATCCAGGAAGAAGAAGAAGAAGAAATCACCAAACAACCCACGGATGACACTAGGTGGGAAGATGTTATTATCTCAAAGAATCAAGAACCCAAGATTCCCCAAAATGAGCCTTCACAAATTACGAAGGTCCCTCCTTATCCATACCGATTGGTAATTGAGAAACCTACCACCTGACCGGAATTTGACATTCTTAATGAATTGAAAAATATTTGTGTCAATATTCTCTTGCTTAAATCCATTAAATACATTCCAATCTATATTAAGGGAGTCAAATAATTGTGTATTAAGAAGCCAGGTAGGAAGCAAAAGGACCCTCCTACAGTACATTTGGTAGGAGGACTCTCTGAGTACATATCAGAGCAGCCAAATCTAGCAAAGTATGGGAATCCAGGAAACCCCGTAGTGACCATAACCATTAATGAGGTCTCCACCAGAAACACTCTCATAGACCTAGAGGCAACCATCAATGTTATGACCAGCTACCTTGGAACAATTATGGTTACAACCTCTTCTTTGGCCTACTCCAACCATTTTGGAATCACTACCTTGGAGCAATTACAGTTACAACCTCTTCTTTGGCCTACTCCAACCATTTTGGAATTAGCAAATAAGACTAGGGTTATACCTGAAGGGATTTTAGATGATGTCATGGTTACTTTAGACTCATGGGAGTATCCAGAAGATTTCCTTATCATTCATTCAAAGGACCTTGCCAGAGGCCATACCATTATTTTGAGAAGACCTTGGCTAGCCACAGCCAATGCATTTATTGGTTGTAGAGAAGGAGAAATGACCATCTCAAATGGTCTCTCTATCCATAAGCTCACCATTTATCCTCCAGCTCAACCTATTATGGAGAATCTATGGTGGCTTGAATGTCCATACGAGAATGAAGACTGGGAAGAACTTGTATTGCCTAGTGACCATGCAAAGGCACTTCAGGAGCACACAACAGAAAATGTGCTAAACCAATTCATTTTTGCTATTACACGTGTGGATTTTCCATAGTCTTTTCCCCAATTTGAGTACATGTTTGGGGAATAATTTCAAGAACAATTAGACCCATCCATTTTTTCTTCGACATCTTTTATTTTCGAAATAGATGAGTCTTCCATGTCTTATACTATGCCCTACGAGATTAGTCCACGGAATTTTTTACATATAAGCTCTGGGCTAGATACAGACCAACATAAACAATTAGTAGATATTGTTAGCGATCAAATAATTCATTATGAAATTTGTTTTGATATCATATCATAAGATGATAATAAGGTAAAGATTTATTTATATATCTTTAATTTTTAAAGTATATAAGATTGGCTTTAAATCTTATTACCCAATGAAAAAATGATGTGGCATCTCAAAATATACCAAGAAGCAAATTTTAGCTTTCACCAGCTAAAAGACTTTTTCACAGTGTAGTAAGCTGGTGAAAGTCTCCCTTTTCACCATCTAAATGACTATTTTCACGGTGTAGTAAGCTGGTGAAAGCGCTAAACACGGATTTCTCTTCAATGACTCCAAAATAAAAAAGGGAATAAACATCAAATATGAGATCAGAGACAACAGGAATGGTTACAAGGTTGGTGCTCTGAAAGAAGGAATGAAACGCGGCTATGTGAAGGAACGTGACTATGTAGCCATTTTCGATGCAGATTTCTAGCCAGAACCAGACTACCTATGGAAAACGATTCCATTCCTGATGCACAATCCTGAAGTGGCTCTTGTTCAGGCCCGTTGGAAATTCGTGAATTCGGATGAATGCTTGATGACAAGAATGCATGAGATGTCCTTGGTTTATCATTTCACTGTGGAACAGGAAGTGGGATTTTATACCCACGCCTTCTTTGGTTTCAATGGAACTGCCAGAGTTTGGAAGATCAATGCGCTAAATGAAGTTGGTGGCTGGAAATACCGCACAACTATGGAAGATACGGATTTGGTGGTTCGAGCAATGTTTGAAAGTCTAGGAAAATTATGTGAAGGCAAAGAGCCTGCTAATGGATCTGCTTCTGAATATACTACAAAAAAGGAGGAAATTATGACAATAAAATACCAGTGACCTTGTCATTAGATATGCAATAATATTCTATACAGGTCGAGGATAATCTTTGCAGATCTATAACTCTCATTTGATAGAAGCAACTATGGTGAACATCGACCATCCATTGATTGATAAAATCTGTCATATGCCTCATAAAGAGGAAAGAACAAAACTTAGAATTGAATTACTGTCAAAGCAGTGCTTGTTGTTACAGATTTGGAAAGAAAGAGTACATTGACTCATTAATCATTTTGTTGCCAAAGGAAGATATGGAGCAAATTAAAGAAGACAATAAAAAAATTTGGTTCGAATTCTAAAAGAATAGATGGCAGCCATGGAGGCAGAGTATGCCCATTTTGAAGATTTCCTTTTTTGACCAAGATAGAACTTTCACCAGTGCAGAAGGTGGAATTATAACCAGTTAGCTGATGAAAAGCAGAGCTTTCACCAGCTAATTAGCAAATCTTAAGGCGAAATAGCTAGTGAAACCTGTTACATGGCAGCAAGGTCGTATTTTTGCCCAGATCTGACTTTTTCTCAACCAAATATTTCAAGGTTGGTTTCTAAAGATGCATAATAATTAAATACATCAGATTTAAGGTTTTATCTTGATGTATTATGTGTTTAAGAAGGTGGAAAGGTAAAATTGGTGAAACTTGTTACATGGCAGCAAGGTCATATTTTTGCCCAGATCTGACTTTTTCTCAACCAAATCTTCCAAGGTTGGTTTCTAAAGATGAATAATAATTAAATACATCAGATTTAAGGTTTTATATTGATGTATTATGTGTTTAATAAGGTGGAAAGGTAAAATTGGTGACCTAGTTTATGAGCAAAAAACTGTTTTTTTTTTCCAAAGGTGGCAAATTCGAATTTCCTATGAAGATGCACCAGCCTTGGAAGGTTTTCTACATATGTCCAAGAGTTTGGAGGACATGAAGACTATCAAGATAGATTTTGACCCCTTAAATAGGATCTTTTCCTATTTTTTTTTTACTTTCCATTTTTTAGTATTCTAGATCAATTTTTATAGGATCTCATCCTACACTTGTTGTATCTATTTTGATTTGACTATTTTTAGCAAATCTGATCCATCTTTTAAGGATCTAGATTTCATCTTGTAAGGCTATAAATCCAAAGATATTTGGAGCACTAAGGGGTTCAATTTTGGATACATTTGGCTACTGTACTAGACTCTTATATTGATAATAGAATCACAGTCTTCTTTTGTTTTCAATGTCAGATTTGTTCATGTACTTCATTATTCTATACTTTACTTCAGTTTAGCTCAGCTTCTAAGAACTGTTATATTATTATTAAGCTCATGAACTTGAATTAAAGGACTTCTTGCTATCTTGTATGACCCTGCACATTGTTGTATTTGGTTATCTAGACAAGTATTCTTCATCCCTTGTTCCAACTTTGTTGTCTGATTATTGATTTCTAAAAGCACTGTCTTATTCAAATGCATGCTAAGTGATCCATTTCATTAGCTATTGAGATATCCCATTTTTCCAAGCATACCAAATTTACCATATTCTTGAGTTACAAAGCATCTTTGGCCTACAACCCCAAAGAGTTTCTTGGAGTGATAACAAATTGGCGTCGTTGCCGGGGAGAGGAGATTGAAGCTCAGCTTCCTTGGGAGATGACACAGATCCAGCTTTGATGATAGACAAAGCCTGGACACTATTGTGGTTGTAATCATCTATCTGGCGACTCCATTAAAACGAATTCAATGGAGACTCCACGATATTCAAATGTCAAAAGCATTTGCTGCTCTTTTGGCTCAGAGGTTTGCACCTCTTGACTTCTCTTCAGTTCCTAGTTTCCCACATCCATTACCTAATATGTCAGAATGGGGAGATTTTTTGCCTATATTTAGAGAGAACAAGGAAGAAAATCCTGCAAAGCATCTCCTCAAGTTTCATGAATGCATGGATCTACTAGACCTACAGCATGAAGATGTCCAATGAAGATGTTCATGCATTCCTTGTATGGTGATGCACGTCAGTGGTATTTCTCTTTACCTCCTTCCAATATTTCATCCTTGAAGGATTTTCACCAAGTATTCACTGAACATTGTAAAAGGTACTATTCAGATGAGTTTGCATTCAATAATTGTTGTGAAGAATATGAATTGCATTCTCAGGTTGAAAATGTAAATAGAGAAGAATATCTCCATCATCATCTACATCATATCTCTAATGATCTTCATGATGATGTGATTTCACTCAACATAAATTAGAAATGGATTATAAAGGAGCTTAATGTTCTCTAGATACACATGGAAATGATTAGCTTTTTGTTGGTCAGATATCCATTGAAATAAGTAAAGCTAGCCCACAATTTTCAGATTTGCAGATCAAGAGAAGAGGTAGTAACTATGAAGAACAAGATTTTCAAAAAACATCTAATCTCCAAGAAGGACAGCAAGAGGATTATGTTTCTCCTTATGTACCTTACATGTCAATGTCAGATGAGAAGGATGAATATGATGAGGTAAAAGGTGATATTTTTTCAAATCTATTTCAAGATCCTATTGCTGATGACTCTATGAGAGAATCTTCATCTCTATCATTAGAAATTGTTCTTGATGTTCCCATATTTGATAACTATAGTGATGAGGAAGAAGACTTTAAGTCTTGTGAAGCATTTTTGACTACTAAAATTTCATCTAGTCCTACTTTTCAGAAAAGAGATGACCAGAGATGTATGCACGTTGTGGTTAATAATAGATATCAAGATCTTACTGCAGTAGGGAACATATTTCATTATAACCGATATATTAATGATTTTCAAGATGTTAACCATCATATAGATGCTTTTAACATGGTACCAAATGCATCTATTATATTAGGTTGTCATAAAGATCAGATTGCCTCCTTTGAAAAATTGAAAAATGATGAGCAGATTTTTATATCAGCGTATGACAGTTTTGAATCTACAACAGATCCTAAGGGTATCTCTCAGTTTCAAGATTTGCAGCAACTGGAAGTTTGCAGCAGATATGAAGAAGAAGGCGAGCAGCCAAAAATTCCAAATCAACAGTCCATCTTATATGTTTCTCCAACAGATCTCGAGCAGCCTACATTCAACAGTGAGATTAGCAAAGGCAGCCTTCAACATCATTTCAAATTACAGCTGGATCAGCAGTCCAAAGAGGTATTTCTTTGTGAATTTGATGACCCTTTTGCTGACTATTCGGAGTCTATGAGCAGCATAGATGTTAAAATATTTCTGTCAGAAGAAGATTGTCTTTATCATTTGTTCAAACCTCTTTTCTGCATGATATGGCTTCCATTGTTTTTCGGGTCAAGATCTAACAAGATGTCAGTAAATCAGTTCCTTACATGGCTTCATTGGAAGCATCACTTCACTTGATAAGAGGCAGCACAGTTGGTTAGTGTAGGAGTAGAATAGAATAAGCTCACTCAATGAGCATTAGACTTTTCAACTATTGGTTGTTGATTTCAATGAATAAGCAGAACAGGCTACAAGTTTCCGAAGATCAGTTGTAAAGGCTAAATGACCCCATGCCCAATACTAAAGGCACAAGGTCTGCCAGGTTCTTGGAAACCTCGCAGGGAGGTCTCCATCCCAGTTGGAGCCAGATGTTAGCGATCAAATAATTCATTCTAAAATTTGTTTTGATATCATATCATAAGATGATAATAAGGTAAAGATTTATTTATAAATCTTTAAGTTTTAAAGTATATAAGATTGGCTTTAAATCTTATTACCCAATGAAAAAATGATGTGGCATCTCAAAATATACCAAGAAGCAAATTTTAGCTTTCACCAGCTAAAAGACTTTTTCACAGTGTAGTAAGCTGGTGAAAGTCTCCCTTTTCACCAGCTAAATGATTGTTTTCACGGTGTAGTAATCTAGTGAAAGCGCTAAACACAGATTTCTCTTCAATGACTCTAAAATAAAAAAGGGAATAAACATCAAATATGAGATCAGAGACAACAGGAATGGTTACAAGGCTGGTGCTCTGAAAGAAGGAATGAAACGCGGCTATGTGAAGGAACGTGACTATGTATCCATTTTCGATGCAGATTTCCAGCCAGAACCAGACTACCTACAATAAACGATTCCATTCCTGATGCACAGTCCTGAAGTGGCTCTTGTTCAGGCCGGTTGGAAATTCGTGAATTCGGATGAATGCTTGATGACAAGAATGCAGGAGATGTCCTTGGTTTATCATTTCAATGTGGAACAGGAAGTGGGCTCTTCTACCCACGCCTTCTTTGTTTTCAATGGAACTGCCAGAGTTTGGAAAATCAATGCGCTAAATGAATTTGGTGGCTATAAAGACCGCACAATTATGGAAGATACAGATTTGGCGGTTCGAGCAATGTTTGAAAGTTTGGGAAAATTATATGAAGGCAAAGAGCCTGCTAATGGATCTTCTTCTGAATCTACTACAAAAAAGGAGGAAATTATGACAATAAAATACCAACGACCTTGTCATTAGATATGCAATAATATTCTATACAGGTCGAGGATAATCTTTGCAGATCTATAACTTTCATTTGATAGAAGCAACTATGGTGAACATCGACCATCCATTGATTGATAAAATCTGGCATATGCCTCATAAAGAGGCAAGATCAAAACTTAGAATTGAATTACTATCAAAGTAGTGCTTGCTGTTATAGATTTGGAAAGAAAGAGTACATTGACTCATTAATCATTTTGTTGCCAAAGGAAGATATGGAGCAAATTAAAGAAGACAATAAAAGAATTTGGTTCGAATTCTAAAAGAATAGATGGCAGCCATGGAGGTAGAGTATACCCATTTTGAAGATTTCCTTTTTTGACCAAGACAGAACTTTCACCAGCGTAGAAGGCGGAATTATAACCAGTTAGCTGATGAAAATCAGATCTTTCACCAGCTAATTAGCAAATCTTAAGGCGAAATAGTTGGTGAAACCTGTTACATGGCAGCAAGGTCGTATTTTTGCCCAGATCTGACTTTTTCTCAACCAAATCTTTCAAGGTTGGTTTCTAAAGATGCATAATAATTAAATACATCATATTTAAGGTTGTATCTTGATGTATAATGTGTTTAATAAGGTGGAAAGGTAAAATTGGTGAAACCTGTTAAATGGTAGCAAGGTCGTATTTTTGCCCAAATCTGACTTTTTCTCAACCAAATCTTTCAAGGTTGGTTTCTAAAGATGCATACTAATTAAATACATCAGATTTAAGGTTTTATTTTCATTTATTATGTGTTTAAGAAGGTGGAAAGGTAAAATTGGTGACCTAGTTTATGAGCAAAAAACTGGGTTTTTTGCCAAAGGTGGCAAATTCAAATTTCCTATGAAGATGAATCAACCTTGGAAGGTTTTCTACATATGTCAAAGAGTTTGGAGGACATGAAGACTATCAAGATAGATTTTGACCCTTTAAATATGATCTTTTCCTATTTTGTTTTGACTTTCCATTTTTTAGTATTCTAGATCCATTTTTATAGGATCTCATCCTACACTTGTTGTATCTATTTTGATTTGACTATTTTTAGAAAATCTGATCCATCTTTTAAGGATCTAGATTTCATCTTGTAAGGCTATAAAGCCAAATATATTTGGAGCACTAAGGGGTTCAATTTTGGATACATTTGGCTACTGTACTAGACTCTTATATTGATAATAGAATCACAGTCTTCTTTTGTTTTCAATGTCAGATTTGTTCATGTACTTTATTATTCTATACTTTACTTCAGTTTAGCTCAGCTTCTAAGAACTGTTATCTTCTTGTTAAGCTCATGAACTTGAATTAAAGGACTTCTTTCTATCTTGTATGACCCTGCACATTGTTGTATTTGGTTATCTAGACTAGTATTCTTCATCCCTTATTCCAACTTTGTTGTCTGATTATTGATTTCTAAAAGCACTGTCTTATTTGAATGCATGATAAGTGATCCATTTCATTAGCTATTGAGTTATCCCATTTTTCCAAGCATACCAAATTTACCATATTCTTGAGTTACCAAGCATCTTTGGCCTACAACCCCAAAGAGTTTCTTGGAGTGATAACAAATCGGCGCCATTGCCGGGGAGAGGAGATTGAAGCTCAGCGTCCTTGGGAGATGACACAGATCCATCTTTGATGATAGACAAATCTTGGACACTATTATGGTTGTAATCATCTATCTGGCAACTCCATGAAGGACGAATTCAATGGCGACTCCACGATATTCAAATGTCAAAAGCATTTGTTGCTCTTTTGGCTCAGAGGTTTGCACCTCTTGACTTCTCTTCAGTTCCTGGTTTCCCACATCCAGTACCTAATATGTCATAATGGGGAGATTTTCTTCCTATCTTCAGAGAGAACAAGGAAGACAATCCTGCAAAGCATCTCCTCAAGTTTCATGAATGTATGGATCTACTAGACCTACAGTATGAAGATGTCTGTATGAATATGTTCATGCATTCCTTGTATGGTGATGCACGTCAGTGGTGTTTCTCTTCACCTCCTTCCAGTATTTCATCCTTGAAGGATTTTCACCAAGTATTCACTGAACATTGTAAAAGGTATTATTCAGATGAGTTTGCATTCAATAATTGTTGTGAAGAATATGAATTGCATTCTCAGGTTGAAAATGTAAATAGAGAAGAATATCTCCCTCATCGTCTACATCATATCTCTAATGATCTTCATGATGATGTGATTTCACATCAACATAAATTAGAAATGGATTATAAAGGAGTTGAATGTTCTCTAGATACACATGGAAATGATCAGCTTTCTGTTGGTTAGATATCCATTGAAATAAGTAAATCTAGCCCACAATTTTCAGATTTGCAGATCAAGAGAAGTGGTAGTAACTATGAAGAACAAGATTTTCAAAAAACATCTAATCTCCAAGAAGGACAGCAAGAGGATTATGTTTCTCCTTATGTACCTTACATGTCAATGTCAGATGAGAAGGATGAATATGATGAGGTAAAAGGTGATAATTTTTCAAATCTATTTCAAGATCCTATTGTTGATGACTCTATGCAAGAATCTTCATCTCTATCATTAGAAATTGTTCTTGATGTTCCCATATTTGATAAATATAGTGATGAGGAAGAAGACTTTAAGTCTTGTGAAGGATTGTTGACTACTAAAATTTCATCTAGCCCTACTTTTCAGAAAAGAGATGATCAAAGATGTATGCACATTGTGGTTAATAATAGCTATCAAGATCTTACTGCAGTAGGGAACATCTTTCATTATAACTGAGATATTAATGATCTTCAGGATGTTAACCATCATATAGATGCTTTTAACATGGTACCAAATGCATCTATTATTTTAGATTGTCATAAAGATCAGATTGCCTCCTTTGAAAAATTGAAAAATGATGAGCAGATTTTTATATCAGCGTATGACAGTTTTGAATCTACAACAGATCCTAAGGGTATCTCTCAGTTTCAATATTTGCAGTGACTAGAAATTTGCAGCACATATGAAGAAGAAGGGGAGGAGATAAAAAGTCCATATCAACAGTCCATCTTATATGTTTCTCCAACAGATCTCGAGCAGCCTGCATTCAACAGTGAGATTAGTAAAGGCAACATTCAACATCATTTCAAATTATAGTTGGATCAGCAATCGAAAGAGGTATTGATTTGTGAATTTGATGACCCTTTTGCTGACTATTTGGATTCTATGAGCAACATAGATGTTAAAATATTTTTGTCAGAAGAAGATTGTCTTTATCACCTGTTCAAACCTCTTTTCTGCATGATATGGCTTCCATTGTTTTTTGGGTCAAGATCTAACATGATGTCAGTAAATCAGATCCTTACATGGCTTCATTGGAAGCATCACTTCACTTGATAAGAGGCTGTACAATTGGTTAGTGTAGGAGTAGAAGAGAATAAGCTCACTCAATGAGCATTAGACTTTTCAGTTATTGGTTGTTGATTTCAATGAATAAGAAGAACAAGCTACAGGTTTCCGAAGATCAGTTGTAAAGGCTAAATGACTCCATGCCCAATACTAAAGGCACAAGGTTTGCCAGGTTCTTGGAAACCTCGCAGGGAGGTCTCCATCCCAGTTGGAGCCAGATGTTAGCAATCAAATAATTCATTATGAAATTTGTTTCGATATCATATCATAAGATGATAATAAGGTAAAGATTTATTTATAAATCTTTAAGTTTTAAAGTATATAAGATTGGCTTTAAATCTTATTACCCAATGAAACAATGATGTGGCATCTCAAAATATACCAAGAAGCAAATTTTATCTTTCACCAGCTAAAAGACTTTTTCACAGTGTAGTAAGCTGGTGAAAGTCTCCCTTTTCACCAGCTAAATGACTGTTTTCACGGTGTAGTAAGATGGTGAAAGCGCTAAACACATATTTCTCTTCAATGACTCCAAAATAAAAAAAGGGAATAAACATCAAATATGAGATCATAGGCAACTTGAATGCTTACAAGGCTGGTGCTTTGAAAGAAGGAATGAAACGCGGCTATGTGAAGGAACGTGACTATGTAGCCATTTTTGATGCAGAATTCCAGCCAGAACCAGACTACCTATGGCAAACGATTCCATTCCTGATGCACAATCCTGAAGTGGCTCTTGTTCAGGCTCGTTGGAAATTTGTGAATTCAGATGAATGCTTGATGACAAGAATGCAGGAGATGTCCTTGGTTTATCATTTCACTGTGGAACAGGAAGTGGGCTCTTCTACCCATGCCTTCTTTGGTTTTAATGGAACTGCTGGATTTTGGAAGATCAATGTGCTAAATGAATTTGGTGGCTGGAAAGACCACACAACTATGGAAGATACGGATTTGGCGGTTCGAGCAATGTTTGAAAGTCTGGTGAAAGTCTGGGAAAATTATGTGAAGGCAAAGAGCTTGCTAATGGATCTACTTCTGAATCTACTACAAAAAAGGAGGAAATTATGAAAATAAAATACCAGCGACCTTGTCATTAGATATGCAATAATATTCTATATAGGTCGAGGATAATCTTTGCAGATCTATAACTTTCATTTGCTAGAAGCAACTATGGTGAACATCGACCATCCATTGATTGATAAAATCTGTCATATGCCTCATAAAGAGGCAAGATCAAAACTTAGAATTGAATTACTGTCAAAGCAGTGCTTGTTGTTATAGATTTGGAAAGAAAGAGTACATTGACTCATTAATCATTTTGTTTCCAAAGGAAGATATGGAGCAAATTAAAGAAGACAATAAAATAATTTGGTTCAAATTCTAAAAGAATAGATGGCAGCCATGGAGGCAGAGTATACCCATTTTGAAGATTTCCTTTTTTGACCAAGATGGAACTTTCACCAGTGCAGAAGGTGGAATTATAACCACTTAGCTGATGAAAAGCGGAGCTTTCACCAGCTAATTAGCAAATCTTAAGGCGAAATAGATGGTGAAACCTGTTACATGGCAGCAAGGTCATATTTTTGCCCAGATCTGACCTTTTCTCAACCAAATATTTCAAGGTTGGTTTCTAAAGATGAATAATAATTAAATACATCAGATTTAAGGTTTTATCTTGATGTATCATGTGTTTAAGAAGGTGGAAAGGAAAAATTGGTGAAACCTATTACATGGCAGCAAGGTCGTATTTTTGCCCAGATCTGACTTTTTCTCAACCAAATCTTTCAAGGTTGGTTTCTAAAGATGCATAATAATTAAATACATCATATTTAAGGTTTTATCTAGATGTATTATGTGTTTAAGAAGGTGGAAAGGTAAAATTGGTGACCTAGTTTATGAGCAAAAAATTGTTTTTTTTTTGCCAAAGGTGGCAAATTTGAATTTCCTATGAAGATGCATCAACCTTGGAAGGTTTTCTACATATGTCCAAGAGTTTGGAGGACATGAAGACTATCAAGATAGAGTTTGACCCCTTAAATAGGATATTTTCCTATTTTGTTTTGAATTTCCATTTTTTAGTATTCTAGATCCATTTTTATAGGATCTCATCCTACACTTGTTGTATCTATTTTGATTTGACTATTTTTAGCAAATCTGGTTCATCTTTTAAGGATCTAGATTTCATCTTGTAAGGCTATAAATCCAAAGATATTTGGAGCACTAAGGGGTTCATTTTTTGATACATTTGGCTACTGTACTAGACTCGTATATTGATAATAGAATCGCAGTCTTCTTTTGTTTTCAATGTCAGATTTGTTCATGTACTTCATTATTCTATACTTTACTTCAGTTTAGCTCAGCTTCTAAGAATTGTTATCTTATTATTAAGCTCATGAACTTGAATTAAAGGACTTCTTGCTATCTTGTATGACCCTGCACATTGTTGTATTTGGTTATCTAGACTAGTATTCTTCATCCCTTGTTCCAACTTTGTTGTTTGATTATTGATTTCTAAAAGCACTGTCTTATTTGAATGCATGATAAGTGATCCATTTCATTAGCTATTGAGTTATCCCATTTTTCCAAGCATACCAAATTTACCATATTCTTGAGTTACCAAGCATCTTTGGCCTACAACCCC
>SNQJ01S0053993.1:0-25200 GCA_010110895.2 Picea sitchensis
CACAAAATGCTTTTTCTTATATGTCTTGAAGAATTACATTCATTGGAAGCACCAACTTCCTTTGTTTTCCAGCTGCAACTGGAAGGAGGCTCCAAACCCCTAGTTTCTCAAGCTACAACCTAAGGGAAGCTCCAACTCCCCAATTCTCTGGCTACAACCATAAGGAGGATACAACCCCCTATGTTCTTTGGCTACAACTGGAAGGTGGCTACAACCACCTTTCCTTGCCCCATCCTGCCACCCTGAATTAGAAGTAGAATGATGGAACCACTGTCACACTATCACTGTGAGATATATCGTTGTAATCCTGTAACAATAAATCTGAACCATGCATCAAGCATGCATCAACCTGTACCATAAACAAGTGCATCAACCATGCGCCAACATGTAATCAACCTGTACCATAAACAAGTGCATCAACCATGCACCAACCTGTAGTCAACCTGTACCATAACCAAGTGCATCCAACCATGTACCAACTTGTAATCAACCTGTACCATAACCAAGTGCATCCAACCATGTACCAAGTATGTTCAAATCATGTGTCAACTACTCATAAACTATGGATCATCAATATTTACCAACATCATCAACTATACACTTCATGTATGTGTCAACTCATCAACTACTTGTCTCAACCATGTACTCAACATGTGCCACAACCAAAAGCCCTCAACACTCATCAATTTTATCATCCAAATATGCTTTGCATGAGTCACATGTAATAGCACAGTGTATATGATCACATTCTGCAAACCTTCTAACTTTGAAAACAAGATACTAGCATTTTTCATCCTTTTCTTTAGTCTCACATGCCTAGTTTTGGATTAGTCAACAACCTAACTTGGAAGTAATCATAACTTTGAACGTAATGTATAAATCTCTGAAACTGATACACGATGTTCTTCAATGTATTTTATACAGTCCTCAAGTGTACCTGTAGGGCTTGTCGAGAAAAGGAGTTATAGCAAAAATGACAAACCTTATTGAATTAGAAGCATTCTGAGAGGACATGTAGGTGTGACCACTTAAAAAATGATTTGATGAGTAGGTTTGAAAATATTAAAAAGCATACTAAATACTATAACCTAACCAACACATTTGGTCTCAAAATTTTATCTTTTATGAAGAGTTATGACGACTTTTGAAACACACGATTTTGACTAGTTTCGGGGTGGCCACAAACCCTATTTTCCGCAGTGTAACTCTCAAAATACAATGACCCTCAAGCTGAATGTTTCACAAAAGATACGTGGATATGTTTTCTCCCTTGCATAGGAATTTCAAGATCTTAATCATTATATAAAAAGTTATAGAAAAAAATGGTGAGATGACACGAAAATAACATATATAGAAAGCACCATCAAAAGAATTTATCCTTCCTTGCATTTCGACCTTCTTTTCTTCACTTTCCTCGGAATTTGACATATATATCATTTGTAAACCTCGGACACCTATATATATTCAATATTCTCAAGTGTATTGATTCATTGAGAGATCCTTGCTTCTTATTTATACTCCAAGTAGCTTCCTTAAAGGAAACATCTTCTAGTCACTTGGCCCCACTTTCCTTATTTGGGTTAGGTCCTTCTAATTTCTCTAGTAAATTATTATGGAAATAATTTATTTTTGTATTCACTTTGAATTATAATACACTCATCGCTACTTTATTATTTACCTTTTAAATCCTCTTAAACCACTTTGATTACTTTGACCTTTTGGGGGCTTCTAGATGACATATGAGGGTCCTCCAACTTTGTAAGGCCATAACTCTCAATGCATTGAGAGTTATGTGACATTCTAAATACCTAAAATAGCATGACATGTAATATCCAATAGAATAGTATTATCTGAAAATATATCATAACTCATACCGTTACATTGTGAAGGAGTAGGTCCGTTGAATTTGAATGTCCTCATCCAAGAATTGAGAGAAGTGACGAAGGAAGAAAAGTACAATGAAGAAGATGAGAATCTTAAAACTTGGAAGCATGTTGAGATTGAAAATATGAAGCTCAAAGACACATAAAGAAAACTAAGAAGTGGATTGGTTAGTTGTGAAAAGGCAGGTGTAAAGCAAGAAACAATTAGAAGACTTTTCGGAAGATGAGAGAAGAGCATTTCCTTGAAAACTCGCCAGTGACGGAAAGAATAGGAGAAGTAAGGAAGGTACAAATGATAAAGAAGAAGATTGTGAGAAACTTGAACAAGAAGTTGTCTCATTGAGGGAAAGCTTAAGAAACTCTCAATTGCAAAAAGACTTAACTTTATCTGGATGCATGGGTGAAACTTCATACAAAAGAATATGAAAATACCAACAATAAGGTTGAAGAAAGAGCTACATAGATAGTTTATGAGAAGTGGACCAGGATACGGAAAGAAGGAATGATTAACAAAGAGATGAATATCAAGAAGACCTCCTACCTCAGAAATCAAAGAAGCTTCAATGAATATGAAGAGCTTCTGAGGAAGAATGAATCATCAACCCGGATGGACTACATCACAAAGAAACCCACTTACCAAGGTATCAAAATTTCTTTTCTTGGACATTGTTATACTTACGTTACGGACATAAGGCAATTAATTGAAGCGAGAATCAATGAAAGGAACAAATGCAAGAAACATGAATGGTATAAAAAAAAAAAAAAAAAAAAAAAAAAAAAAAAAAAAAAAAGTTATAATTCATTTACCCATTGATGGACAAAACATTGTAATGCTACAAGTACAGTATCTTGGTCACAAAGCAGAGATTCTAGATATGAATGAAGATGTCCCTATGCCAACCATGGTGTATGGAGAAGGAAAGAGATTCAAACAATGAATATTTTCGAATAACATTATTTCGTTGAAGAATGTAAAGAATAAGATGAATGGTACATAGACAATGGATGTTCTTCACACATGACCGAGGGGATCAAGACAAATTCATCGACTTGAAGAGAAAAGGTGGCAATGTTGCATTTGGAGATGACTCTGCGCTTGGAAATACTTGGAGAAGGGTGTAAGTAGAGCTTGGAAGAAAAATGCATAAAAGAAAAGAATGTTCTATTGGTTGTAGACTTGAATCATAATCCTTAGTGTTGTGGAAATGTGTGATCAAGGATACATTCTTACGTTCTGATTGAAAATGTAAAATCAGAGAAAATAACTTCGGAAGATTGGACTTGCAACAAGAGAACCGAACAACATATACATCCTAGACATGAAGAAGAGAGAAGCCGAAATATACACAAAAGGATTTAAAGCAAGCGTCAATGACCAAAAATAAGGATGAAGTATTAGTAGGTGCCACATGTTCAGGGGGAGAAAACCCAAATAAAAGGATTACATTTTCCTATTTAAACTTAGGGGGAGAAGCCACACCATTTTCCATTGATGTACAAAGGGGGAGAGAGAATTGGGATCATGATGCGATGAGAGAGGGAGCATGAGTGTTTCCATCAATGACAAGGGGATATTGTTGGAAAGATTGGTTGTTGTCATTGATGTCAACCCTAGTCTCATGGAGTTTTGGACCACAAGATTGATAAAAGGTATTTGGACATGAAGAAGAATTTCTGCATGCATATAGAACACCCATGAATGGATAGTATACATCATCTTTTTTCCAGTGGTATGTGGCCGTCATGTGGTCCTCATGGTTGAGGAGAAAATGAATTTTTGAAGATGACAAAGTGAATTGAAAAGGAAGTACATGTAGACTACAGAAAATAATTAGGAAAATAATTACAAAATAAGAAAGTGTCAAAATTAGGACCTAATGTTAAAAGTAAAAGTGACATAAAACTGAGTATAATAAATATCATTATACATTCATTTGATACAATTAGAATTTGAGAGGAATAGAAGTAAAAAGAAATTGATTCAAAGGGAAGATGAAGTCTTTTGGTATCTGATGTGTTCCCAAGGTAATATTTTCGGTCATCTTACCATTTGCTATAACACATTTTTTAGAACGATTAATATGGTGAAATCGATATGGTATTGAGCATATCAAGGTACCTATGTTAAAATTTTAATCTCTTGATTCACTATAATTATGGAGATACACTGTGGAATATAGGGTTTGTGACAGGTCCCGAAACTAGTCAATAAACAAGTGATCCAGGTAAAAATGATCCTGTATTTTCTGCTTTATACTCCAAGCTGTAGTGGGACCACTTCCATTGGAAATAGTCACAGGACTTTAGTTTCTTGTATGCGAGTTTCAGAATCAGATGTTAAATATTGAGTCGGGGGGCATCTTTGTACAAGTTGGGTCTTTTTAACAGACCAGAATTGAATAAGTCTACCATTCTTTCTATAACCTCTTTTTGGGAGGATTAAGGAGTGAAAATTAGAGGAGTTTGAGAGAATACATTGAGTAACATTATATAGGATCATATTACTCCAATAATTGAATAATTACATAAATTTAAGAATTCTCAGGAAAGCATTGTCCAGAGGTTCTATGTGATGATTGGTTGATGGTGATGATTTAATGTAAAGTTTATTATCTCCCATATTCTTGGGTGGAAAGGAAGGGGCAAGGATGGAGGTTCAAATCTCTTGATATTAGGAGGATTGTATCTTCCTCTTGGGTTTTATCCCTCCCTTTACATTTGAAATTTGTAGCTACCTTTGGAAGTCATTACTTCCCTTGAACAAAAACTATTGATTATTTCTGCTTATGGCTGTGCATGGTGTATTGTGGTGTATTGGTGTAACTCTTATACTATTGTTCGTGCTCATTGGATATATAATTGAATGGTTTAGTATAAAGTTGAAAAAGGTTTTAAATTGTGCCAATCTTGATTCACCCCTTCTCTCGGTATCAACCACAACCTTAATCAGCATGCAGGCTTTCGATTGTACTCGCTGAGGTATTCCGCGTGCTTACAACCTAGTTGCGAATATTTTTAGGGACATACAGTGGTAGGGGGTGTACCATGGTACCTAGGATAGATATCGGGCCATTCTTTGTAGAGTATACCAAGAGGATAGTGTTCAAGTTGCACTTACGCGGTAAGTTCTCTAGTGTTGGTTGTTGTAACTATTCTTCCAAATAGTTTGAAGTGATTGCTTGTCTTATCTCTTAGGGGATTCTTTTTTAGTGTATTATTTACTTTTGAACATTTAGAATACCTTAGCATGTCTTGAATCTTCTCACATTGTGAAGGATCCCGAGCTCCAATTCACGAAGGCTTCTTAGCTGCCGTTAGTTATACTGGAGCCACCCTGCCACCATTAAAGCGGAAGCTAGACCAACAAGGGTCTTTTTAAGCGATCGGGTTACAAACCTTTGTGCCCGAACAACTCTCGTAGGAATCGACCGCCAATATTGGTTCGGTTGGAACCCCAACCACTAATATCTTTTCCTTGGATTTATTGTACTAATCCAATTTCACAAATGCCAGACAATTCCTCACACAGCAATGGAAACAAATCGCGGTATTACTCCTTAAAGTTTCGTCAATTCCCATCACCGTTGCCACCCGCGGGGAGAGTCATCTCCTAACCTACGGTCGTCGGTGCGAGCCGCATGGTCTCCGACGCAGCTTCCCATCCTGCAGTGGTCGAACCGGGCGTCATAAAGCGGCCACAACCTTCACACCTAGCGGCGGACCCTTCATTCTCTACGAGGTATACCCCTGGATTCGGTACAGAATCTGTGCTAACCTACTCCACTTTATGGACTTTTGGTCTGGGGGCAGGAAGCTCAATTGCTTCTCTGCAAGGTCAACTTGTGGGAACTCCTGTCTCTTTTAATGCTTTTCCTTGTATAGGAGGTCATATCCATCCTTTGTTCCCTTAAACAGTAGTCGCATCAGCAATCCGTCGAGAAACCTACACACAATAGTTTATTTGGAGCGAGTCGGGGACCACTGCGCTACGGTATGCGGTAGAGTTCAACACCCGTTTTTCTTGGGAGCCGGAGACCTTTGGTAACAACACTTTCTCGTGGCCATTTCGTCACGAAACCCCCATTTTGGACCAATCTACTCCCTCTGGCGGGGGCGAACTTAGTAGGACCTTGGAATTTAGGACAGGATCCGTTCCCTCCTCGAAATGTCGTTAGGGTAATTCTTTCAATAGTCAATGGAACCCAGATGAGACTACTATGCCTCTGGGACCAACATGGGGGTAATCCCTTCCCAAAGTCGCCGAATCTGATGCATGCTAACACTCTATATGTCCTTTGGGAATCGGTTGATGATAATACCACCGGATGCAAATCGGCGGAGTGGGGCCATAGTTTCTACCGAGGAATGCGGGCGGTAGCCAAACTCACGGCAGCACAGGGACAATCAAACCCGAGGACCCTTTTTCCCAGGTTATCAGCAGCAAGCCAAACTACCATTCTTGGTGACTTTACACTTGCCATATTTGACAGGTTGTTAAATGATCCTATTTTTTCCGCGATCATTGGCCTCCTATGCCAACCGAGTTTCCTCCGGACATTCCAAAGTTTGAGGCCAAGCCACAATGAAGATCCGAATTAATCATGTGACTACTTTTCATCTTGCGTGCTCGTAAACTCATTGAAAGATGACCCAAAATGCGGTTGTGATTGTTTCCAACATACTCTTATTGGGAGTGCCGCGAGATGGTACATAGAACTCGATCGTTCACAATATTCTTCTTTTGGCCAGTGGCGATGGCCTTCCTTAACCATTTCCTGGATTTTTGTGAGATCTGGTATTTGTACGAGTTGCTCACCAATTTCAAACGGACAATAATGAGCGGACTATCTCACGATCATATCCAAGAGTGGAGGCAGGAAGAGTTTAATTAAAGTGCCAGTCCCACCATCATTCACACGAAGGTGGTTCCTTAAGTCTTTAGTCCCATAGTTATCCAGGCATTAAGCAACATCAGTTTTTCGAAGAAGATACCATCATGAGGGATCAACAGTTAGAGCTCATCTATCCTTAGTCCGGTTTGTTATACAACATCTTGCCGGATACCCGCGTTAGATCTTGGATAAAACTATGCAGAGAGTTGGACCGCATGCCGGTGGTATTGTTGGTTCAACACCAACCAAGCCCGCTGAGAAATTGAAAAGCGGTGAAAGTTATCCATACAACACGGTAATCAATCGATCAAAATCACCCAACATCACGAGAAGGGAAGAAAAACAAGCGAAAGAAGGGTAAAGGATGAAACCCACTAATAATGTTGGCGGGGACAACACTAAAAAGTGGAAGGTGAGGTATCTGTGTAACTTGTGTGTGGAAGACCACCAAACCCATCTTTGTCCTCAACTTGCGGAGGCTCAAAAGTTTATCACAAAGCAACAAAAGCGGTGTTGACTAATCCCTTTCAACATGGGAAGAATGTAACTCAAGCCTCTACAAGCCGCGAGGAAGAGTGACCAAGAAACCTGCCTACCTCTAAACAATCCCTCATCCTTGAACATATATATGGTTAGGGGATGCTTTAATCTTGAGAGTTGAATGTTTCAAGTACAATTTAAAAACTTTCCAACTTATGGCAAACCATTCAATTATATCCAATTGGAAATGAACAATAGTATAAGAGTTACGCAATACACCACAATACACCATGCACAATATGTATGAGGAAATAATCAATGGTTTGTTCAAGGGAAGTAATGGCCGGCTTTAAAATTTCTGACTTCCCAAAATGTAAAGGGAGGGATAAAACTCCAGAGGAATATACAATCCTCAAAAATCAAGAGATATTTGAACTCTCTATCCTTACCCATTCCTTCCACCAAGAATATATGAGATAATAAAACTTTATTCAATTACAGTGCGATTCCGGAAGATTAACTGTCTGAGAATGCCCGCGCTCAATATTTAACATCTGATTCAGTATAACAAAAGAAACAGAGTCATTTTCTTCCAATGAAGTGGTCCCCTTTGAATTTGGGTGAAAAAAGTTATGAATGTTTTACACCGGAACACCTATTTTTTGACTAGTTCGGGACTGGTCACAAACCCTATATTCCACAGGAGTATATCTCCATAATTATAGCGAATCAAGAGCTGAAATTTTGAACAGAGGTACCGCCTTGATATGTCTTCTCACCACCATAGAGATTTCACCATGTGTTCGTTCTGCCAAAAAGTTATAGCAAAAATGGTAAGAATGACTGAAATAACATACCTTAAAACACATCACCAAAGACTTCATCCTCCTTGAAATCCGACCTTCTTTTACTTCTTCTTCTCTCTAAAATTGACTTGTATCAAATGAATGTATAATGATGTTTATTTATAACATTTATGTCGCTTTGCTGGTAGGGGCCGACGACACTTTCTTAGTTTGCAATTCTTTTCTTTAATTGTCTTGAGGGCCTACATCGCAATTCGCTGTCATCCTTCAAAAATTCATTTCTCCTCAACCACTTGGATCCACGTGGCCGTGCCACATACCGGAAGATCATGATGTATACTATCCATCCATGGAGTGTTGTATATACATGTGCATTTTCCTTCATGTCCAAATAACTTCATCAATCTTGTGGTCCAAAACCCATGACTACGGTTGACATCAATGACAACAACCAATCTTCAACAATCTCCTTTTTTGTCATTGATGGCAACCTCTGGCGCACCCCCTATTATCATGATCCCAATTTATCTCCCCCTTTGACATCAATGGAAAAGGTATGGCCTCATCTGGTTTGTGGAGAAGGTAACCTTCTTCTTTGGAACTGCTCCCCTAAGCAATGTGGCACTCAATAATACTTCCGTGTATTTTGGTCTTTGCGGGGCCGTTTTCTTCCTTAGAATCCTTTTGTGTGGATTATATTTCTCTCTTCTTCATGTCTAGGATGTATCGTTGTTGGGTCTTCTTATTGCGGAGTTGCAACCAATCTTCACGAGTTATTTTCTCTTATTTTACATTTTAGGGAATCAAGCGTAAGAGTGCATCCTTGATCAAACATTTTCCCTTGCTTCTTGGTAGATTATGATTCCAAGTCTTCAACCAATAGAACATTACTTGCTTTTACATTTTTTCTTCCAGCTCTACTACACCTTCTCCAAGTATTGCGATAGATGATTCATCTCCAAATGCAACATTATACCCTTTCTCTTCAAGGCGATGAATTTGTCTTGATCCCAGGTCATGTGTGAAGAACATCGCATCTATGTACCATTCATCTTCTTCTTTACGACTACTACGTTGGTCCAGTAACTATTCGACAATCTTCGTTTGGAATCTCTTTCCTTCTCCATCTTGTGGTTGGCATAGGCACATCTTCATTCATATATCGCAATCTAGTGCTTTGTGACAAGATAATTGCATTTGTAGCATACAATATTTTTGTCCATCAGGTGGAAATGAATTATAACTTCTATTGATAAATCCACGATTATTTCCATATCTTAATTTTACCATTCACATTTCTTGTGTATTTGTTCCTTTCATTGATTAAGCAATTAATTGCCTTATGTCCAAATTTTGCAAGTATAACAATGACCAAGAAAGAAATTTTGATACCTTGAAGTAAGTGAAGTCTTTGTGATGTAGTCCATCGGGTCCATGGTCTATTCTTACGTAGTTTCCTTCATCTTTTTGATTGAAGCTTCTTTGATTTACGAAGGTAAGGTGCTTCTTGGATATTCATCTCTTTTTATAATCATTCCTTCTTTGGTATCCTGGTCCCGCCTTCTCATCAATGCGTGTATGCTGTTGTAACTGCTTGTTGTAGGTATTTACATCTTCTTTGTATGAAGTTTTCACCCATGCATCAATATGTGTTAAGTCTTTTGGCGCTTGAGAGTTTCTTAAGCTCTTTCTCAATGAGAGAACTTCTTGTTCAAGTTTCTCCACGTCTTTACCTTCTTTCTTTATCATTTGGACCTTCTTTATACGCTATTCTTCTTGCTTCTTCAAGTAGAAGTTTTCAAGGAAATGGTTTCTTCTCTCATTTTAAGTCTTCTAATTATTTTCTTTAAACTTATTACATCTTTTCACAGCTAACCAATTCACTTCTTAGTTTTCTTCGTGTCTTTAGGGCTTGCTATTTTCAATCTCCAACATGCTTCAAGTTTTAAGATTATGTACCTTCTTCATTGGACTTTTGCTAACCCGGTGTCACTTCTCCAATTCTTGGTTGGGGACATTCAAGTTCAAGCGTGACCTACTCCTTCACAATTGGAGCAAAAGAACTGACCTCTATTTCTTCTTTGAAATCTGAGATGTTGTAATCTTTACTACAGCTTCTTCTTCTTCTTCGCTTCTTCCCATACGCAAAAGTTCTTGTAGCTTGTCCCAAAAGTATTTTCTTCGTGCACATGATCCCACCTTAGTTTTCACTGAATATGTCAATCCATATAGGATGGTATCTTTTGTCAGTTTGTTGTTCCTTTTAGCTTCCTTAATTTGCCTCTTTGGTTTCTTGAGCATTATATCCCTGAAGCATGTTGAGATCCAAACATCTGCCCCAAGGCTTTCAAGTAAGTTTCCATTCTATTTTCATTGACTAAAGAGAGTGCTTCCATCAAATGGTGGAATCCGTTTTGGAATTCTTTCTTCCATTTTAAATGGCAGGATCTTCCTTCCGATTATATTTCATGTCGCTGAAGGTAACTGCTCACGATACCAATTGTTGATCTTGAGAGATGAATCGATTATCAAGAATTACAATTTTAAAAAACTTTTCAACTTATGCTTAAACCATTCATTATTCAATGAGAAATGAACAATGGTATAAGAGTTGCACCAATACACATTACACCATGCACAATATATATGAGAAATAATCAATGGTTTTTGTTCAAGGAAATGACTTCCAAAGGTATTCTTCCAAATGTAGGGAGGGATAAACCTCCAGAGGAAGATGAAATCCTACAATATGAGAAATATCTGAACTCTCTATCCTTGCCCTTCTTCCACCCAAGAATATATGAGAGATAAATAAAAATTTATTCAATTAAGTGCATTCGAGAGACCCAACGTATAGCATGTAGCTCAATATTTAACATCTGATTCTGAAACTCGCACAAAAGAACTACAGTCCGTACTATTTCCAATGGAAGTGGGTCCACTACATTTAGATGCGGCGAAAAGGTGTAATTTGTTTTTGCGAACCTGTTTTTGACTAGTTTTAGGGCTGGCCTCGCCCTATATTCCATGAGTATATCTCCATAATTATATCGAATCAAGATCAGAGAATTTTTACCAAGGTACCTTGATATATCTTATCACTTTCGCCAGCGATTCACCATCTGAATCGTTCTGAAAAAATGTTATAGCGAAAGTAGTAGAATGACACAGAAATAACATACCTTAGAACACATCACCAAAAATTCATCCTCCCCTTGAAATCCATTTCTTTACTTCTTCTTCTCTCACGGTGGCTTGTATCAAATGATAACATAATGATGTTTATTTATACCATTTATGTCACTTCCTTTTTAACATTAGGGCCATTTGACACTTTCTTATTTTCTGCTGACTCTTTTCTTTAATTGTCTTGGGGCCTACATGTACAATTCACTTTGTCATCTTCAAAATTCATTTCTCCTCAACCATGAGGATCCGTGACGTGCCACATACCCTTAGGAAGAGCATGATTTATACTATACATCCATGGGTGTTTTTATCTACTTGTGCATTTTCCTTCGTAATCCAAATAACTTCAACAATCTTGTGGGTGAAACCCATGACTAGGGTTATCAATGACAACAACCAATCTTCCAACAATGCTTTCATATCAACTAGAGTGCATGACTATATTAAACCAAGCTCTTCTGAGAAGGTTAAAGAAGCTGATCTCCAATATCTTTCCTCTATAGATTGAGAAGACGTTGGGAGAAATATTTATGCATTCAAAGGGTGCATTTAAAAATCTTCTCCTGCTCCAAACGCAAGGGCCAACCAAAATTACTCTGTGGTGGAGGATTTATCACAAACCTCTTGTGCGATGTCTGCTTTGGAGTTCCTCAAAGCTTCCCTGCTCAGAGGAAAGCCTTGTTAACTGCTTTGGGCTCTACTGAGACTTGTAATCCAGGCACCATCATGTTGGGCCAACCAACTTAAAACCTCGTTTTCCTTACCACGTAGCGTTTCATATAGTGGCTCATCCCACGAAAAAACTTTTACACACAATATCTACCACACGGTGGTCGACGAGGCACCCCGACATACATTATGTCGTTAACATGCTACAGAGGCCATTGGCCAGCCCGTTTTGTCTCTGTCAATTACTCTTCTCTCTGCTTTCGACGGTCGTTCATTCTGACACATGGCATCATTTCTTCTTTCCCCGTGCGGTGGGAAGGGAAAACCGTGTGTGTCGAAGTAGAGGTAGTCCATTCTCCCTCGACTATAGCCTCTTGTTAGGATGAAGTTGGACCTATGCTATGAAAGCAATGGTTGCTGGTTTTGAATCTTATTGTTTCCACACGAGGGCCGGATATTGACCATCGATCAATTGTCTTTCTCCTGGGCGACCTATCTTTGGGAATCCAGGGTGATGATTGATAATCCTAATGAGTGTCGTTAACATAGGATTTTGGTTTGTGCCCATGGGTACCTTCAATTACCACCTCCTCAAGGCGATGTCAATTTATATCTAATGCACCATGGTTGAGATTTTCAAGTTTCGTTGTTCGCACAACTTACTTTGAGGATCCTTGGATTTCTTCCTTCCCCATCAGCCATGATGGATGAGACGAGGGAACGGAATATCCATGCCCTTGTCTGCCGTTGAGGCAGCGTACTCTTGACCAATCTTCGGCTAACCCTGATCCGACTCCCACCCAAGAGTTAAGTACTTCTATAGCCTATTTGGGCTCAATGTTCTCTCATTAATGTCGATTCATTAGACTTAGTCATTCCTTCAGGCGAAGCAGTAATCGAAGCAATGACTGATCTGAACAAGCCTTGGGAAGATCTTCATCATAGATCATATTTTCTCCCAAAGAGTTAAAGATGAATCGAAGTGGGGGAATTCACCGTGACTATGACGGGAGATCGGTCATGTCCTATTAACCTCTTAGCTACACACGAGAGGTTGTGCTAAAATATGGAACTATCACTGAAACTATATCCGATCAATATCTCCCAAACCCCTGGCATCATGAGCAATGTTTTCATCCAGACGCCACAACTTCCTCGAGGAGATGCCAGGCATCGATCACAAAAGAGTCTATCATGAGCTAACGTTGTTGTTTTCCAAGATCGCTTTGATATCTGAAAACAACATCTGATTAGACTTCGCATTTATTACGCTCGATCTCATCCGGATTAGCAGAAAAGTAACATTATGGAGTCTTCTTTGGCCTTCCAGACTCCTTAAAGATGAAGAAAAAGATTGCCAGTGCCTTGTTTCTTCACGCACTTGTTAAGATTAGTTGAAGAACTTGTTCTGTAAACGGAGTCTCTTTTCAAGCCCTTTTCAGACCCACTACAAACATGAAAGATTGCCGAGCGATCTTGTGGCCTTCATGCTTGTTAGAACTGAAATTTGATCACGTCTGTCCGGCGGTACAGTTTACCCTTTTTTTCAGTCCAGACGGTCAACTATACGAACAAAGGTATGTCTATCGAATTTATGTTCAACTTTGAAAGGAAATTACTCTAAGGTATTAATTCCATCCCTTTTTTTTGATCCCGAGGGACTAAATTTATGAAAAGAAACCCCCATGGAGTCATGGATTCAAAGCTCTTTTCAGACTCCCCTAAAATTGAAAAAGATCGTCAGGTCACCATATTCTTTCACACTCGTTAAATTGGTCAGAAGACTATTCTGATGGAGTCATGGTCAACTTTTTCAGAATCCTTAAAATTGAAAGAAATGGCCAGTGATCTTGTCCTTGTCACTCATTAAAATGGTTTTGATTAGGCAAATCCGGCTGTGCTAGTTTATCCTTTTTCGAACCGACTAGACTATCTTCGAAATAGGTACCCCAATGGAGTCTCCTTTTTATGTTTTCGAACTCTAAATATGAAGAAACCACCGAGCTTACCGCTTTTGGGCTCGTTAAACTTACATCGAAGGATCAGTACCATTGTGTGTTTTATCAACTACATTTGCATACCTTAATACCAGCGTGACATTTGGCACTTGCGTCTTAACACCTTTGGCCGCTGGAGGATTTTTCTCGAGTATCATTTTACAAAAACATCAATCTTGTCCTTGTGCATGTTGAGAGCTTGTATGTTTGCAATACCCATTCCTCCATTGTAACGTAATATTCCTTTATTCTTTTCCGAGGCTATCGAAAAGAACAAAAATCAAATATACCCCAAGAGGATGGGAAAAGTATTTTTATTGGCAGCATAATGAGTCACTGTACCCTTGGATAAAGCACATCTATCCAGTTGATCATCATACTATGGGATGTATGGCACTTGACCTTAGGAAGATTTTCTTGCTATAAAGAGTTGTATCATCCACTTAGTTTGGTTATTCTTCCAAACATATGGAGGTTGCATTACCTCCGCCATTAGACTTATGATTAACATATATCTTTTGGGAGTCTCATCACTTGGCGTGCTATTGTCAAAGGGAAGTTGTCACTAACGACTCCTCCCCACTACAATATGTCTCTTGTACGCATACGACCATCCGAAAGAGCAATCAAGTCCTTGTTGAAATCATTGAAGCCTTTAGATGCGATCATCAAGATTATCAATTTTGTCCATGGTGACAGTCGTCCCGAAGACCTTTGGGTAAATGTAGTGACTGTATTACACTCCTACCCGGCTGAATTTGCACTTTAAGTTGTTGCTTTCGAACTCTGAATCCCTCGTCTCCAGCCATCAAGCCTTATCGACTTCTACAAAGATGGATACTTTGCATGTATATATTTTTTGATTTGAGATGTAGATCCGTAATTAATGCTTGGTCATGACTACACTTTATATAGTTATATGACACATGGATCGGTGTATTTGATTGGTAGCCATAAAGAACCTATTTATCGAGCATGGGTAGCATGCAGCGTCTGTGAGACAATTGTTATTTCGCAGATGACACCTCGAGTTCGATCCTTGGGCTCAATCGTTGATTTTGTCGGTAAAAGATTGGTAATGTATTTCAACCATCGGATGCTATTTTGACCTCACACAATAGGGGGCATTTTTTATAACCCTAAATTGCACCATATGCTTGCTTGGCATCGGGCCAACTCATATCCTTCTTTGCCAAAACTCTGTTGAGAAACTCTTTGAAAATCCTCTTATTATACTTGGCGCCCTAACCCATTACTACACCCGTGTACCTTATTTGGTGATCTGACCTGTGGCCAATACAAAGCATGAAAAAGAGGGAGAGTTAAATGGAACAAAAGCTATGGAGTCATTTAATTGGAAATTCACGGCCATACATGGCGAGGTTAAAATCAAAACTAGCTCCTTCTAGCTATAAAGAGAGGGTAGAGGTACCATTTGAGAGAGGAAAAAATATAGTGAAGAAACTTTACCCATTTACGTATTCCATTCTCCCAACCCTTGCTTTCCTCATGCCAAAGGGAGATTTAGCATAAAGTAGTTGAAGGACAAAGAAGAGGAGCCCAGGACCAGATTCAAGGAAGCGGTGGCAGTCTTAGCTTTGTAAGTTGATTCACTTCAGTAATAAAAAGAATGCTTTCCCGTGCTAATTCATGAGTTGTCTATGATTTGATTGGTTTATGTTTGATTTCTAACCCTTAATTATAGAAGTAGCATGCATTCATAGTTCTTGTTTGTCTTGAGTGCATGCCATCTTTGGAAGGAGCATTGCGAAAAAGTAATCAAGCCTGTGAGGAATGGAGGATCTACATCGAATGCAGGTAATAAGGTAGGTGGTCCTTTCCATGCGTTTATACTTGTGAAAAAGGGTTTAAATCTTGGGATGTAGGTAAAAAATTAGTTTCTATTCGATCAAATCTGTATGCAAAGTCTGAATTCTATTTTGCTAGTCTGTAGGGTGTTTTGCCCAACAACATGCAGGTGCGAGTCTTGAGGATTGTAGGTGGCTTTTGGGCATTGGATCTTAGCGCTTGGATTTGACTAGTGGAATGGAGAGGCGGAGGGCGTGATTGGCTGGGTGAGTCGCTAATGTGTATGATGCCTCATGAGGTTGGCACTTGGATAATCAAAGATTATTTCTTGGGGATAGTACTTTCTACTATTGATGAGTAAATTATTTATATGTGAATTTATTGTAAAAGTGATATGTGTGGTGCGTAGGTGTTTGGTCATTTCTTAAGGCTTGGGCTTGGTGGGTGGTCGTTGGTTCAAAACGTGCAACCACAAATTTAATCTCTCCAAATAAATTTTGTAATGCTCGTAATGTTATGTTTAGATATTATTAAATATGTTAATGTTAATAACATTAATTACTTAATTACTATTATTAATTACTAGTATTAATTACTTTGGATAAAATTAAAATTTAGAAATTAAAAATAAAAAAAAAAAAAAAAAATTGCTTTGACATTCACTAAGATTAGAAATTTAATTTAATTATTAAAATTAAGAAGTAAAATTAAAATTAATTATTCAAAATGCAATTAAAGTAATTTAAATAAAAGTAAATAAAGTAAAGAATGAAAATAAAATAAATAAATAATATGATAAAAATATCTATAGTCTTTTGGACGTTGGGTCTCGCATGAGATATCCGATTACTTCCTCCCGGCAGCTCATCCCATAACCTAATCATATACATCATCTCACCAGGACTGTATTTTGCTTTTCATTTAGTTTGTTTTTTGTTAGAAACAAGGTGAAGGATAGGGCTGGTAAACCATACTTCTCCTTCACGAGAGGTTCTCATGCTAAAGTTGATAGCGTAGTGCGTCGCGTTAGAACGGCTGGTTTTGCTTGTAATTGGGTTTTAGGGTAATAGGCCCTGTATTTTTTTATGCGGGGAGTTTAAGTGGCCTTGGCTTTTATAATTTTCTTTGTTTTTGTTTCTAGCATGCCATAAGTTCCATATGATGAAAAAGGAGTGCATCTCTAGATGGAACTTAGGTGTTTTAAGTTGAGGGGACCTTTTTGGCTTTGTTTCTTTCTTTATGTTATTTTTTGACATTATCTAGGATTTAGCAACTAGCCTCATGGCTAACAATCAATTGCACTTATCATCTGGAGCTTATCCGACATGTCACGACTTAATTGAGGAATACGTCGTTAAGTATGCTACATACTTGTTGCATAGTTCAATTACCCAATGGTGCGACGTCGTAGTTTCGAGCCTCCTCTCGTTCAATAATAGTTTTTCCTCTGCATCATTCCTGATAAAAATTATTCTTACCGACTAAGATTTGGGTTACCAAGTTTCCCTTTTCCATTCATCATAAGTTTGGGTATTTATTACATTTGAAAATTATACAGTATTTAGAGGCATACACGGAGAAGCTTATCACCATATATATATATATATGTATATATACCATATATATATATATATATATATATATATATATATATATATATATGCCCATCAAACTGGCGAAGGGTGTAGAGGATTAGCCCCATGTGATTTTGGACCCATGTGAACCACATTCCTGTCACACCCATATTGAGAAGCCGTCTCACCAGCTTTAAATCACCTCTACGAGCTTCTATATGAAGAGAAGTCCAACCCATGTTATATGTTTCATGGGAGTTGGGAATCGAACGCCTCCTCATAGGAGCTGGGAAACTAAGGAGCATGCTCCCACCATGATTAGGGTATAGATTTCACACAAATAACTGACAATAACCAAACCCTTGAAAATCAGAATTTATTAAAAAAAGCAGGACAAACTGGGAATTTACATGATCAACTCATCAAAACCCTAAAACAATATATATATATATATATGCCATATATATCTCATATTTGTTTTACATGAGTTTCTGAAAGTGGATCTTTCCTTCATTCATCTTTCCAGTTTTACAAATAAGTCTGTGTTCAGGGTTTCATTTCTTTTCATCAGGTCTTCATCGGAAAATCACCTCATCATGAGTGAGAACACTGTCCTCCCATTCCCCAGCTCTCCTCGAAGACAAATCCATTCACATGAAAGAAGATGCTGAGGACGGATTCTTCTCATAAACTAAAACCAGTGATTTAAAGGTGACGGGCGACTTCTCAATACTGGTGGAATGAATATTCCTGCGTTTGGTCCATCTATGAGACTTAATCTCACACGCTAATTGAGCTGCTTGGTGCTGACCATATATTGTTTTCTGAAGGCTTCAGGGGTTTGTGGCATTTGAGTGAGCTCTTGTGATTACCTCGACATGACAGTGGTTGGGCAACGTTGCGTTGTCTCTTGGGTGGCAGGGATGGCTAGCGGTGCCAGCTCGAAGCCTGTGGCGGCTTAGAACTTTTGTGGGCGCGAAGGATAGACGTTTGCGGGTGACGACGATGTTTTCGCGTGCTTTATGCCATCTGTTTTCCGTTTTAGAACGTTTTGCTTTGGTTTTTGTATGTATTTTTCGGTGATTTATATCAATGCTTATTTTTTTTATTTTTACGCCTAGGAGCTTGCTCCCTTTCTTCCTTGAATATCGAGATTGAAGGTGGTTGAACCCATCAAAAGTCATGATAATACCTCATAGGAGACTTAGACTAAATTGGAACTTGTAACCTATAGCCTCTCGTCCCCGATGTACTTTGGATCTCATCCTCAAGATAAAACCAACTATGAATAAAAGGGAATTGAATTAGATCTTTGGCTTAAATTATAAAAAAAAATTCCAATTATATAATAGGAAGTTGACTTAGCATTTTACTTGGAAATATTAGCATGCTCACCAACTATAGAAAGGGAGATTGCAGTAGGGTTTTCTCTTGGCAATATTAGCAGAAGTACTAATTATAAATGATGAGGTGGATTAGGGTTTTAGCTTGAAAAAGATAGCAAGGCGAGTTAGGGTTGAAAAAATAGAAAAGCACTAGTTAATAATAAATTTGGTAATCATGCTAAGAGGTTCGAATCAGGTCTTGGGCTGATATTTCATGCAATGATTGGATAAGAAGTTTGAATTAGGTTTGGAGTGAGGAAGCATATTTTTTGCATGCCCATTTCTAAGCATTAAGAACCTCGACCTCCTTTTTGATATGGAATGAAAGCTGGTACTCTCTTGGTCTCTCTCAACCAAAGCGCCCAGCCTAATATCTAAAGTGACTTTTCAACTATTTTTCTGGGAAGAAGTGATTAGACACTTACTTTTCTATTTTAGTTTTGTTTTTTAAAGTATGGCTTGCATGCTATATTCAACACAATAAAAGTATTACATGTGCGATGCAACTATAGTCTATAGGGTTTCAGAGTCTAGATCAACATAGTGAAAGAAAAATAACATTAGAAGTAACACAACACGACTCTTTGTTTGTTTAATTGAAGCAAGTGTTAAAATTCACTTAATACTTCCACTGTGTAAAATATTATGGGCATATTGTTTTTATATATAGATACATGTAACTAACAAAGAAATGTGTTTTTGGCTTGCAGGCTAGGTGGAGCTAGAGTTGGAGCTCAAATTTATTCCTAATTAAAGGGTTTGAGGGGTTGTTTAAATTTAAGATTTGGGTAGAGTGGAAATTTGTGGCTCAAGTTGCGAACCGAGGGCTCTGATACTATGTGTAGGGTTCTACTCAATAGAGCCTTATAAAACCGAGAAAAAGATTTATTTTAAGGAAAGTCTATCCTAACATTTTTGATACTTCATAACCAACATATAGCTTATTAACCAACATATAAAATTTATTATTTAGAATATAATAAACTACAGGTAACCACATAACACTACATGTTCCTTAAATACATAAAAATATAAATTAAAATACCTTAGTTTGATGCTAACCTTCCACTTATGCGGTTGTCCTCCTTCTTGGCACCCGAGCACTGTGACCAAACCACTTAAATTGACTATCCTGACCATCTAGGGAAGCCTATCGGCTCCTAATCCCGAGGATCTAGAATCTAGCCAGAGTGTCAAACCCCGGCCCGACCCAGTTCCCCACAATGGTTCTTAAAGCTCCCAATATAAAACTCCCACACGAGAGAAATAATCCAAGCAGGGAATCAGTCCTCCTCCCAAATGCTTTCTCCTCAAGATATTAATCCCTCTCCCATCAAGACCCACATCCCCTCATATCTTCCCACATGCCGCTCTCCTCCCCTCCATTAATTACCTTATCCCCTCAGCACACATTTATCTTGTCCCTCCTTTATTACCTTATCCCCTCATTATGCGTGGAGTTTCAAAGGATTGAATTAAAGTTATTAATCCCCTTAATTTATTACCCATGTCATTGAATGTGATATATAATCAATTGCAGTGGAGATAGATAAATCAATCAAAGAGAGATTTATTAAAGCATTAATTAATTAATATTATTTAATGTAATCATTGTTTAACTAAAATTATATTAGGACAATTAACTATCTAATTAATTATACTTAAAATCCCTAATATTTAACTAGGGTTGTTCACAGGGGTACTCCCCGATGTAAGGCCCCAATTGAACTATCATTGTTTGAACTGCAGGGAGACCCATCCGGAATTTGTACCAAGCTGTCATTGTTGGTTATGAAAGAGACGAGAGGTAAATTGGTTATTAAATACAAGATGTATGAAGACTATGTCTGAAAACAAAGTCTATATATTTAATCTTTCTAACCCATCCTATCTAGGAGAAAACTAAAGTAACTGGTGAGTTGTAAATGAAACTAAACTTTGTCAGAAACCCCACACATGTAGTTGAAATGAAGGTGCAAAGGTAGAAACATGAGAATACATACATATAATTAGAAAATTCTAATTATATTTATGCATACCTTTAAAACTAATGAGCTTAGGACTTAAAAATACAAGAAAGAATATGTATAGCACTTGTGTGCATTTAGATTAGTCTATCAAGAGGCTTATGTTATTATAGTCCATGTGATCAACATACATACTGCTTGAATAAGTTCATGGAAAAATCAACCACACACGCAAGTTCTTCTCTCCCCTTTTGAACAACTAGCCAGGGGCTTCTCAATATTAATCCATGGTACACATCCTTGAAATAGTTCTTGAGTTTACACAATGCTTGAAGAGCCCTTTCAAAATGGGCCTCTTCTCCTATTTATACTTATTTTCCTAATTGTTTTTTGACTATTTGTATTCTTTTAAATAATTTATTACAAAATTGTTCGTCTCCCTCTTCTTGATGACACATGTACAAAGAAAAGACAAAATTGAGGGTAGTTCAAAAGGGCAAAATAATAAGGTGGAATAATAACAATTTTTATTTTATTTTGTATTTTTTATGTATCACTTTCCCATATGTAAGGGCTACACTGGAATTTCCAGGCCCGATCATACAAAGAAAAGAGTCTATGATATATAAGTCCTTCAATGGTGGTCGCGTGCATCGCTACATGTTGTTGAGGGTCTGCATATGTTTCGACAATGTTTTCATGAATGCTTGAACCATGGTGTGGAGCTTTTTCAGTTGGATGAGGTATTTTTATATGATGTATGTTCTCACTAAGGTGGATGCCTCAGTGAATCTTCATTTATGAATGGTGTTTTCCTGTACAGCACATTCTTCTCATTTCAATGTTTTAAGCTCTTTTACAGTAGAGAGGAAGTAGTGGGTGGGTTACAAACGAACATAGAGAGGAGTTTCCATGAGCCATGGTGGAAGTACTTGCCTGCCTCCTACAGTGTTGGCGTTAATTAGAGGGGCGCCGTCAAGCCAGATTTTCTTTCTCTAGCGGAGGGGTAGTAGATCTCTTCTGATGCATCTAGTTTTTCTTCTATCCATGTATCGATGGTGTTCATCCCCTCTCAGATGGTGCTAAATTGTGCAATATTTGTTTGTATAATTTTATGTTGTTCCACGATAGTAGCGGCTAAGTCCTAGAACATGTGCAAGTGTGCATACATGTCAATCAAGGCCTCCTCTAGTTCAATTCTAACTTTTTTTGTGCTAGTATTTAAAGTTTAAATGTTTCCTTCCTCGACCTTTACTAGCTAAAGTTTCTCCTCGAGTTCCTTAATCCTTTCTTGATTGATCATATTTTTTTGATGCATATTCCAGATGTGCTCCTTTGTGGTGCTCAAAGAAGATCAAGCTGAGGTATGTCTCTTGGATCTTCTTGACATGTTGATTATGATGCAATGTGTGACTAAATCTGAGTCCCATCATTGATACCCTTTTTTTCTTTTTCTTGTATGATTCGGCTTGATTCTTTGTCGTATACAAACTTTCAGAGGTTAGGTACATCATTTGGTCTGAATGGAATACCAAGTCCCATATTACGTTCACTGGCATCGATTGTTTATATCTCGGGAATATCAATGTCCATTGAGATTGTCTCCTGGTTCATGTCTTATTCATTTTTATTCCTCTTCTATTCCTTTGTTGCTTTATCTGCAACTTCCCTAGTTACCTCTTCTGTCGCTTATTTCTCTATTGCTACTACTATTTCTTCTGCTACTTCCTTTTTCTCGGCTTCCTTCCAAGAAACTTCCTTTGTTGCAACCTATGCTTTAGATTCTTCATCGATATTTCTCCTTTTCTTAGCAACTTCATTATTTTTCTTTTGGACCTTATATTTTGTCCTTCTCTTTTTATCAACCAATGCCTCTTCTTCCTCTATCGATCTTGAATGTGTAGAATCAGAAATGTGAGATATTCTTCATGTTGCCTCCTCCTATGCTTTCTTCTTGGCTTATTCTCCTACTTTCTCTTCATCCACAATCCTTCCAATGGTCTTGACTCATCTCTTGAAGGTGACCTAATCATATGTTCTTGTGTTGTGATGCACCTCCTATTCCTCCTAGACATATGTTGTGTATTCCCAAGGAAATCCAACCTTGTTGAAATGATCTTTTACAAAACCCTTAAGGTCATGCCTTCTGAACCATTCTTCCCCAAAATGGTACAGAATTACATGATTAGCCTATCTTATGCCCACTTAGGTGAGAATGATGAGAGTTTGAAATATAGGGGAGTGGGGGACATATTTCATCTAACTAGTTGATATAAAATTCCTCCTGCTCTATGAATCAGCATCGATGGGTCATCTCCTAGAGTACCAGGTTTTATGGCCTACAAACGAGGGAGGGAGATAGGGGGATTTTGTGGCTCCATTCACTATGATGTAAGTACCATGATCCATAAGATACCAATCCCATATCATTTTTATGAAAGTTGTCACTTTTTCGGTCATACATGGGAATTTGTGGCTGAAGAATATAAACTTCATTATAGGGGACCTTTGGTACTGCTTTTATTTTATGATACTCAGTCTTGTATTTGTGCTCCCAGGTCACTTTGCAATAGATGTGAATGGATTCATCTGATGGTCACATTTCACATCTATTGCAAAGTGACCTGGGAGCACAAATACAAGACTGGATATCATAAAATATGCGAGCACTTCATGGGTCCTCTGTACGAGTTCATATTTTTCACACCAGCCCCATGTATGATTGACAAAGTGATAATTTTCATAAGAAGGATTGGGGATTTGTACCTTATGGATCATGGTACTTACATCATAGTGAATGGAGCCACAAAATCCCCCCATCTCCTCCCTCGGTTTGTACTATATAGAAACTGGTACTCTAGGAGATGACCTATCAGACAGTGATTCATAGAGTAGGAGGAATTTTATATCAACGAAAGAAGGAAATATGTCCCCTACTCCCCCTATATTTCAAACTCTACTCATTCTCAAACACGAAGTGGGCATAAGATGAAGTTAACACCCTACTCTCGTACCATTTTGGAGAGGAATGGGATTCAAGGAAGACATGACCCAAAAGGAGACAAAGATCATTTCAACAAGGTTGGATTTCCTTGGGAATACACAACATATGTCTAGGAGGAATAGGAGGTGCATCACAACACAAGAACATATGATTAGGTCACCTTCAAGAGATGAGTCAAGACCATTGGAAGGATTGTGGATGAAGAGAAAGTAGGAGAATAAGCCAAGAAGAAAGCATAGGAGGAGGCAACATGAAGAATATCTCACATTTCTGATTCTACACATTCAAGATCGAATAGAATAAGGCGGATGTAAGAAGACCTAATAGAAGCTTTCGCTTCTAGAAGGATCTTCCTCTAGATGCTTCTTTTTAGTATAAATAAGAGTCGAGGGTATGAGAACCCTAGCTTGGATATTATTGTAACAGAGCGCTGCTCTATTGGAGGTTTCCCCCTCGAAGAGGCCTATGAACATTGCTATCTGATTCAAAGTGCTATTTCTGTTGCTATTTCGTATATCATTTCTCTGTATTGTGAAGATTATGCTGGATATTTTACTGTTATTCTGTCATTTCTAGCATTTCGTTTTTGTTCTGCATATTTTATATATCTGGTATCTTGCAGGATGACATCTTGCCGACCAACCTACCAAGTGCCATAATTGCAGTTGTAGAAGCTCAGCCAGGAACTTTCCCAAGCTTCCACATGTCCTCCTACCTCCTGGACATCATGTGAATTGCACACCAATATCCTAATATGGGATGGAAATGGCATCCATCAGATGAAGCCATTCACATCTATTGCAAAGTGACATGGGAGCACAAATACAAGACTGGATATCATAAAATATGCGAGCACTTCATGGGTCCTCTATACGAGTTTATATTCTTCACACCAGCCCCATGTATGATTGACAAAGTGATAATTTTCATAAGAAGGATTGGGGATTGGTACCTTATGGATCATGGTACTTACATCATAGTGAATGGAGCCACAAAATCCCCCCATCTCCTCCCTCGGTTTGTACTAGAAAAACTGGTACTCTAGGAGATGACCTATCAGACAGTGATTCATAGAGTAGGAGGAATTTTATATCAACGAAAGAAGGAAATATGTCCCCTACTCCCCCTATATTTCAAACTCTACTCATTCTCAAACACGAAGTGGGCATAAGATGAAGTTAACACCCTACTCTCGTACCATTTTGGAGAGGATAGGTTCAGGAGACATGACCCAAAAGGAGTTGTAAAAGATCATTTCAACAAGGTTGGATTTCCTTGGGAATACACAACATATGTCTAGGAGGAATAGGAGGTGCATCACAACACAAGAACATATGATTAGGTCACCTTCAAGAGATGAGTCAAGACCATTGGAAGGATTGTGGATGAAGAGAAAGTAGGAGAATAAGCCAAGAAGAAAGCATAGGAGGAGGCAACATGAAGAATATCTCACATTTCTGATTCTACACATTCAAGATCGATAGAGGAAGAAGAGGCATTGGTTGATAAAAAGAGAAGGACAAAATATAAGGTCCAAAAGAAAAA
>SNQJ01S0053993.1:48332-73136 GCA_010110895.2 Picea sitchensis
GAGAGATGATGCAGCTGATGACACTGATGATGATGATGGTGCTCATGATCTAGTCATGATCTAGTCTATATAACTATGTTGATGATACTGGTTGAATGGTATGTTTGTACTCAAGACCATTACCTGTAATACCTCCCTATATAGGAGGGAGTGTTGATATTATGGTAGTTGTAGGAGGTAGTTACCTCCACGTGTAAACTTGATGAGAATAGAATACTCTGGAAAGCAAGAAGAAACCCTAATGAGTTGGCTAATAACCCTAGAAGACTTGTCGGCTCAAGAAGATAATTAATATTAGGTTATTAGCCTCCAAGAGAAGAATTCAGCCAGAAATAATAATAATATACTGAAAAGACAGGTACCTAGAAGGAGAAGTCAGCCCCAGTAAGTCTGCCAGAACCACTATAAATACAGGGTACCAGTCTCTCATTTGACACATCTCAACGGTTGCAGAGAGCCAGTTCTGCGTAGTGCAGTTGCGGTCTTGTGCACAGGTTTGGAGGAGAGTTGTTGGTGCAACTGTTGTAGCTAGTAGTTACATTTTGGCTTGGACTATCTCTTGGCTAGGGTTTGGAACATCTGATCAACCTTTGTTGATGCACTATCCATGGGGAAAGGTGTGCTACCCTTTGTTTGGCTATCTAGCATAGGGTTTTCTTCCGGAGTGATTCTCTGTCAAGGTTAAGGTGCTCGGAGGGTGGCTTGAACCTATGGTTGGGTGACAAGGGTATTTTAAATGGTAAAATGAGCATATCCACTTATATTCTAACAAAATCAAATATAACCATCAAATTAAATGAAACACTAACATTAGACAATTTTGCTAGTGAAAGAAGGGGAGGTTAGATTAGGGCTTAGTTATTATTTCTATTGACACATGGAATATGGAGATTGGTTGAGCGAGGTGTTTTAGGCTTGGTTCCTTCACATTGTGTTCACTTTCCTTATTTTCAATGTTTAATAAAAAAATAAGGGACGAGGGTGATGCGTTATTTATAAGTTTTGGCAAATTTTATAATAAATGTGGGTAGGTGACAATATTAAAATCGGTGAAGTTGTTGTGAAGTCTTCTGATGTACATTAGAGGATTTTGTGGGAAGTCCTACAATGTATATTATAATACTTTTTGTTAATTATGTCATGGTTCATCCAATAAATCGAAGGATTTGGAACCAATGAAAAATTTGTTAAAGGGTATGTTAGTCACCATTAATTTTTGTTTTTGTGTGAAATCAAGATTTAAAAATCTAGCAGAACGCTAGAACCAATTTAGAATCTTGATAAAATAGGAACATGGCTAAATATGGTAGGAAATGGGCTAAATATGGAAGGGAAGGGATAAATATGGAAGGAGTGCTAAGTTGATCAGGTTCGAAGTATCTTGGATCATGAGTTCTTGAGATCAACGATCGAGAACGATTGCGAGGGGTGAAGTTGCACGGGGTTTAATTTTGAAGGGAGGTCCCGCAATCTAAACTATGGTTTTCTCTCTGGGGTATATGGCATCACCAGGTGCATTGTGCAACAAAAATAGGATTGCCTCAAACCACTTTCTCATGCCCCCGCAAAATAGAAAAGTATAAAAGGACCTTTAGTCATTTAGTTTATTTGATTATTATTTTGAACACTGGACCGTTAGAACCTTGGCATGAACACCATCCTCCACCTGCAGCTCAACAATACACGAATTGTGCATGATTTCTTCCTATTTCTAGGTATTTACATTGTATTCATGGAGCCTATTATAACCTCAGTAACATAACATGATCTTGCGGAAAATGAAGAAGCCCTAATTGATCGAGATGCAGATATTTTTTATGTTGAAATCACTATTTCTCATATCTCTGTGTCTAGAATCAACCTGTTTGATAAAGTAGGAAGAAGTATACCATTCCTTAAAGTAGTCCAGGCCACCATAGTAACTTATGTTGTCGAAATAGATTTCCCATTTCCTAAATTTATAGGCTAGTGCACTGAACAATATTCTCATGAAGAAAGGACATTGGCCTTGTGTAGGATAGAAAGGTTGTCAATTTGAGAATCCCTCAACATAACAGAGTATTTTTCCATAAAAGCTGAACCATTCGAAGAAAGAAATTGATTAGGGTGTATAGAGAGTGTCCATCATAGGTCTGAAGTCTGTTTTTGCAGCAAATTGTCAAACCTGAATAATTTTCTGAAAGTCTGTCCTTGCCTATGAATGTAGATATAATGGTCATCGAGGTCCAGTGGGTATTCTCCTTATTGAGTCAAATTTTAGTTTTAGATAGTGACAAGTATGTGGTCGAAGTCATGCTCGGTTTCCTTCTGAATGTTTTCAAGTCAGAACCCAGTTTGTCAGTACATATCAACTTTGATCAATTCCTAGCTGATATTATTCATAAAAAACTAGTGAATTTTCACTCCCTGAGACATTTTAGATAACACCTATATTTTGAAAATTTTCCTGGAAACCAACAAGAGAGAATTTCCTGAAGCATCATTTGTGTCAATTGAATGTAAAAGAATTACATTACTTATCTTCATCAACAAAGTCATGTCCAAAGTTTATAGTTTGATTTTCAATACCAGTTTGCCTAGAGTTTTGGGTGACATGAGAAGTTATTTATAGCCAAATCCAGAGAACAGAGTGGGATATTGGGTATTATTTATGCATTCAACAATAATCTGGGTCTATGTTTGTCATGAATCTCCTTACTTATTTCCTATTWTTCTGACTCCTATAATCTTTTCCCTTGAATTCATTAGGTAGAGAATTATATATGAAACATATCATTTCTTGAAGTTGCACAGAGCCTCCAACCTTGAGTTCCCTTTTGTCATTGGCCCCTTTATTGTCAAATCCATATCATGCKTATCTCAGGTTCAAGCAAAGCTTAAAGAGTTTGGTTCTGCACAGTTATAGGGAAGAAGATATGATCCACAGAAAATCATATCCAAAATAAGACAGATGAACAAACAGGCCCCTTATGAGCATGAACATGTTGAGGGTTTTGATAAGCTGGCTAATCTAGAGGTCCATGTTGATATAGAAACAACCTTTCAGCCAATCCAAACAAAGCAAGTGGAAGCAACCTTACAACCAATTCAAACACATCAAACTCCTCAGAAGTTGATAATCAAAGTTCCTAAGATAACTGTTTACAACAAGAGAAGTAGTTCATAGACCATGGGAATTAGTGAATAGAAAACTCCCCCAAAGAAGTTGAAAGTTACATAGCCAACACAAATTGTGGATTTAGAAGTGGAAGAGTCTAGAGACCAAGCAAATCTAGATATGGTGGAAAGTGGCACTAGCACCGTAGAGGTTGAAAAAGAAAGTAAACTCCAAAGTGAAGGTAGCTCAAGAACCTTTAGTAGTAAGAAATACATCTTTGATAAAACATCTGAGTCATTTTATCTGTCTCGAGAATATTTGGCAAAACAATATGCTGAGAAGGGGAACACAACTCTGGGTGAGATGAGGGATTTAGTCCCTAAAGTGGAAAATATTTTTCAGCATAAATCTTCTCTATTCATAGTAAGGGATGTTGAAAAGAGGACCTTTAACATTGCATTTGTAGACAAAGAAAAAGTCTCTGAGATAAAGATAAAATATGACAACATAAGTGCTGCAGACAAGGTCAAATTCCACAAACACACTAGTGACATGCTATATTTTGATTACTTGAGTTTAAGTTTAAAGAATTCAAAACTATCATCTTATGCAATAAAATTGGAAGGAAAATTGAGGCAAGAAAAGGCATCTAACAGAGCTTGGAAGACTCAGGTTAAGAGGTTGGAGTTTGAAGGTCCCCAAGGGTTGAAATATTCATTGGATGAGAAAGAAAAATTAATTCAAAGTTTGAAGAAGAAATTGAAAATGCCTGCTATAGAGCATCCACAAACAAGAGAATTGGTTTCTCTAGAACATGAAAAGGAAACACTTTGTCAAGAGACATTGGGCTATAAGGCTAGGGTGTTGCAGCTAGAACAAGAAAAGGTTAAATGGTTAGAAGAATAGACATAATTGCTAAACAAGGTTGTGGTTTCATCTCCTATTGCAGAAATTAGGTCAAACAATGAAGGACTTGTCGATGTTATTTCACAAGGTAGCTTGAAAGAAGGAGAAATCAAAGGGATAAAAGGAAGCATAGAGAAATTGAAGCAGGAATTGCATGCAAAGGATGAAAGGATAGCTCAATTTCAAAAGGAGAATGCAGTATTGCAAGAGAGAATAAATAAATTGAAAGTAAGGTTAAGAGGCAAAGGTTTGTTGCAGGGGGAAAGCATATCATCTGGGACTCTATAGTTGCTGAAGCTGCCAAATTTAGATCACATTTGAATTTCATTAATGATAAAGACAACATAGCCATTACAACCAGAAATAAGTTCACTATTGTGAATAGAACTTTAGCAAAGAAACCATCAGAATGGGTCTAGAACACCATAAATCTTCTCAACTCTTTTCCTACTGTAGACCTTCAAACTATTGGAGTTAAAGACAAAACTAAATTGATTATCTGGGCCTGGAGGGTTATTTCTAAACATAACCTATTGAAATCAATCCAAACTAAAGCAACACAGATGGAACATAGTGTACAGGAGTTCAAAGATTTATTTGAAGAATTGTTTACCAAAGGTCATCCACCATTTTGGGATGGCAAGGGAAAATTGTATGATCAGGAAGAATACAATGCTCATTTGACTCAGTGCAGAATGGATCATTCTAAGTTTGAAACCATGGAGGAAAATATGAAAGGAGCTACTTTAGTTGATCATCTAATTACAGACTTTGAAATTATTAAGCATATCAAAGCAGTCAAGCTTGGACAACCAGTCATGCCATATGATTCTTACACTGACCTGGATATTCTCATAAAGGAAATGATAGATTATGATATTACTTTTGACTTGCAATGGAAGGAAATAGTCTGGTTGGCTAAGACAAAATGCAGTTTTCCAGGGCCCAGTAAATGATGTCAAGATGTCAATGAAAGACAACGAATCACATGAAGGGTCGAGACAAAGTTAGAGGGAAAAGAAAGGTACCGAAACATTAGAGGAGCCAGAATCCAGATCAAGAAATATTTTCTTGCTGATCATTGTAATCGGTTTCAAAACCAAAACATTTTCTTACTTATCATTGTAATCTGTTTCAAAACCAAAACATTTATTTCTTATCATTGTAATCGGTTTCAAATCGAAGGAACTCATCTTGTATAAATATTAGGAGTTCTAAATGTATTAGGTGTTGGCATAAGTGCAAGCGAATGATTTTAGCTATTTGGAACTTGAATTTAATTTTATGAATCTAAATAGAATGCACATGCACATGTCCTAAAGTTTCCATGAAAAGATTATAATGGTGGTGGTATGAGATTCGTCTTCTTTATTCGTATGTATTTCCCGTGTTCTTGATTTCATTTTCACTGTCCTCTTTTTAAATTGGATATTTAAAGGCCCATAATTCATCTTTTGATTCTCTCGGCTTAAGAAATTTAAACTATGTTAAGTTCTTCCTAACTAAGTCAAAGTTCATTCTATTTAATTCTTTGATGCAATTATATGTTTTTCCTTTCTTCTTACACTCTGCAAATTACAATTTATAAATCAGATTCATCACCTCATGTAGCCTTTATCCTCTGGAGAGATATACCTACCAGTCAGTGCTTCCATTTTTTTTCATAAGTTTGACTCCATAGCCATAGGTGTGCCTCCCCTTCCTTGCCAGCAAAATCATAAAAAAACCCTTCAAAGCAACAAAATCTAGACATCAACTTGTTAAAGAAAACTCATCTATTAAAGACCAAGTGATAGGAGAGAGCCCTCTTTGAGATATGTAGGCTAGTACCCAACTGCAAAGTGGTTTGTAGGTTACCTTTTTCATTTGTTTTCTCATCCAGAACAAATTTACATAGTGCTAACATTTTGGCACCGTTGTTGGGGAAGGAAAGTGAAATCTTCCCTGGGAAAAGAATGACTTAAAGCTTTAGATTTCATTCTTGAGGGTGATGGTGAATCAAAAACCTTATTTTATGAACCTAAATTTACCCTGGTGACTCCATTAAAAAGAGACCAGTAACATAAAGTAGTTTGAGCAATAAATCTTGTTTCCCAGGAAAATTAATACCAGAATAAACCCAGGCCTAGAAACAATAATCCTTGTGTTTGATCCCGAAAGGCGTGTACACAAGAGAAAGGAAAAGAAAATAATCCCATTTTCTTGTTTGGAAATAAATCCATCTTTACCCAAAGACGGAGTAATAAGAATTGAATATCTTGAAATTGATTTGAAATTTGAACAAACTTTGTTCAAATTCAAATCTGAATCTAATTTGAATGAAATCATCTTTGATGAAAATAAATTCCAAAATTTGATTTTAGTTACCCCTGCTAAAGTTGTTGTGATTCCTCCTTAGAAAAATCAACCACTTCAAGTTCTTCCTGCAACTATTGAAGCTAGGTTTCCCTCCCTTGTCCTACCTACTCAGTTACATGATTTACCCTAGAGATATAATCAGAGGATTAAATTATATGATGTTGAAGACAATGTGTCGGCCCAAAAGCACTTAGACTGGTTCAATGATTTTGTGGACCTAGAAGAAGTAGATTATGAGGATGAAAAAATGAGAGTTTTTGCACAAAGTCTTGCAGGTGAAGTCAAAAAATGGTTCAGATCCCTTCCAAAATCAAGTATCTCATATTTTGCAGCCTTTGAAACAAGTTTTCTTGCAAAGTGGGGTGAAAAGAAAAACCCCCTTAAGTTGATAACTCAATACAACAACATAAGGAAACAACTTGATGGAACAGTTTAAGAGTTTTCAACTAAATTCGTGAAAGTGTACAATTTAATTCCTAATGAAGTAAACCCCCCTCCTGGAGCTGCTCAACTTAGATATGTTGACTCTTTTGAAAATAATTTTTCTTTGTTGTCGAGAGAAATAAGGTCTAATACATTGGATGGCATGATGAGTGATGCAATAGAAGTTTAAGTAAATCTAATGGCTTTAGGGAAGGTCAAATATAATTCTTAAAGAGACATGAAAAAAGTTCAAGACAAGGCACAACCTTCAACTTCACAGTCATCAGAAGAGAGGTTTGAATTGATGATGAATACTATGGAAAAACTCATGGAAAGGATGTCTTTAGATAATAAGAATAATACCGGAGAGAAGGCTAATTTTCCACCTAGAAATCAAAGGAGACCAACAGTTCCACATATCAGACAAAGAGATCAGAGAAACTAGGGTGATCAACAAATAATACCTCCTTTTTAAAACAATTATGTAAATGAAAATTTTGATGAAACTTTTGAGGATAATATGAATTGTTGTGATGGTGATGAAACAAAGGTGTTTTTAACTAAAGAACAACATGATCAGTTCATGGATGCAAATGATATATTTATGCAGGAGAATGATGAAAGGTTATCAGTGGAAAAAGAAGACTATCATAAGGGATTGTAGAATGCCATCATGCAATTCCCAAAACAATATAAACTTCGAAGAAAAAAGGTGCCTGCAAATCCTCCAAAGGGGAATCCTACTAAGGAATCTCAAAATAATACACCTTATTTGAGCTAGCCTAAGAAGGAAATTGTTGCAAAGGATGTTGTGGAGAAACTAAATTAGAAGGAAGAACATCCAAAGAAAGTACCTGAAACAAGAAAGGAGACAATCATCAAAGAGGTAGAAAAAACCTCATCTTCCTTTAACTTTGAAAGTGAGATGGCCAAAATTAAAATCTTTGTCCCATTCAATGAGTTGATAAAGAATAGTGAATATAGAAATATGATCATTAAGATGCTCAAGATGGAAGAAACTTCTGATACTTTAAATATACAAGATGATCATGCCATCTTGTTTGGCCCACATGTAGAGGAGAGTGGTGATGCTGATGAGGTCCCTCCTTTCTACGTTAGTATGAAAATTCATGATATGACTTTACATAATGCTATGTTAGATTTAGGGGCATCCCATAAATTGATTCCCAAGGTAGTCATGGACCATTTGGGTCTAGATATAAAAATGCCTTACAAGGATCTTTTCTCCTTTGATTCAAGGAAGGTGAAGTGCTTGGGCCCAATCAAAGATCTGGTAGTATCTTTGTCTCAAATTCCAGTAAAAAATATGGTCATGGATGTGGTGGTTTCGATATCCCTCCTAAATTTGGCATGATGTTATCTAGATCATGGGCTACAAAGTTCAAAGGGACTCTGCAAATGGATATGAATTATGCCATTATCCCCATTTTTGGCCAAGATAGGAGGTTTACAGGGAATTATTGCTCAAGTACATGGTCAGTAACAAATCCCAACCAAAAAACCATCCCATTTACTATGTAGAGACTAAGATTGGTTCTTCCATTTTCTTTAATGATTTGAGTTTCAAAGAGGAGGTGCCAAAGACTKATATGACTATCAAAGACAAAACTGATCAACAAACAAAGGAGATTACAGATCAAAAAAACAGTGTAGAAAATGAAATGTGGAATATGAGATTTGATGGAGCTGTCAGCAGAGAAGGAGCGGGAGCTGGTGTGTGGGTTAACCCCCCCAAATTGGGTACAAAACTTTGTTCTTACAAGCTCACCTTCGATTGTACAAATAATATGGCTGAATATGAGGCATTGATTTTGGGTTTGAATACTTTGAAGGAATTGGGTGCTAGGAGGATAATTGTACATGGAGATTCTGAGCTTATTATAAATCATGTAAAGGGTATATATCAAGAAAAACATCCTAGATTAAGAACATACATGAATACAGTGCTTGATCTTATTGAATATTTTTCAGAATATAATCTTTCATTGATTCCAAGGGGGCAAAATATGATCGTGGATGCTCTAGCTACTTCAACCTCAATGTTCAAAATTCCAATTTTTCCTAACAGAAGATATGAGATTCAGGTCAAGAACATGCCAGCAGTACCTAATAATATTAATTACTGGCAAGTTTTCGAAGATTATAAACAAGTAGAAAGTTTCTTTCATATGAATGGTGAGTTTGCAAATTCAAATATTGATGAGGAATACTATTGTGAAGAAGAAGAAGATGCAATTGTGTTCATAAATAATGATTATTTAAAGAATTAGATTGCTGGTAAGGATATAATGTAGATGCAAAATAACATCATTCTGAAAGGCCTGGTCCCATTGGAAAAAATCTTTGACAACAATGATTTAGCCAAAAATCCTAAAATTACTACAAATGATGAAGAAGTTGAAGACTGCAACATTGAGACTCAACAATATCCTAAGATCATCAAGCTATCCAAGAAAATCAGCCCAGAGGTCAAGAAAAGGTATATCAGTTTGATGAAATAATTCCCTGATGTTTTTGCATGGAGTTATGAAGATTTAAAGGTCTATGATACTAAGGTAATTCAACATGTAATTCCAATCAAGGAGGATCACAAACCTTTCAGGAAAAAATTAAGAAGAATTAATCCTTTGTTGTTGCCTTTGATTGAAAACAAGGTAAAGAAGCTGTTTGAAGCCAAGATCATAGTGTCTTTGAGATTTTCCAAGTGGGTTGAAAATATGGTGCCTGATGGGAACAAAAGTGGAGAGATCAGATTATGTGTGGACTTTTGGAATATAAACAGGGTATCTCTAAAGGAAAATTATCCACTTCCTAAGATGGATTATATTCTTCAAAAGTTTGTTGGTTCTTAGAAAATATCGGTGTTGGATGGTTTCTCTGGGTACAACCAGATCATGGTGCATCCTGATGATCAGGAGAAGACAACCTTTACAACACTTTGGGGCACCTTCATGTATGCAAAAATTCCTTTTGAGCATATGAATTCTGGAGCAACCTTCCAAAGGGATATGGACATAGATTTTTCTTATGAAAAATATAATTTTATTTCTATTTACTTAGATGATATTACTGTATATTCAGTTTCTGATGAGTAACATCTTAAACATCTAATAAGAGTTTTTCAAAAATGTAGGAAGTTTGGCATATAATTGAATCACAAGAAGTCTAATTTTGGCATGGAGGAGGAAAATTTGCTTGGTCACATATTTTCAAAGGAGGGAATAAATATAGACCCCAATAGAGTTGAAGGAATCCTAAAAATTGGCACACCCAGAAGCAAGAAAGAAATACAATCTTTCCTAGGGAAAGTAAATTTTTTGAGAAGGTTCATCCTTAACCTAGCCTAAATCATAAAATATATCACTAATAGGCTCAGGAAAGGAGTGAGATAAAATGGACCCCTGAAGCTAGAAAGTCTTTTGAGGATATTAAAGTGGCATTGACCAAAGCCCCAGTGCTGGCCAGTACAAATTTTGCAAAGGACTTTATTTTGTTTTCCTTTGCTTCAGAACACACCATTGCTGGTGTTTTGTTGCAAAAATATGAGCAGAACTTAGAGAGGCCGATATCTTACTATAGCAGGACATTTAGGGACTCCCCATTAAGGTATGACATCATGGAAAAGTGGGAATATGCATTGATCAAATCCTTAAAGGATTTTAGAATTTTCCTAGAACATTTGTTTGGATTTAGAAGTGAATCAATAATAGAAATTTAATCCTTTTTAACCATATAATCAAGTGGTATATCAATGAAGCATTATCATCAATAACTGCAGGAGTAATAAAGAAATGAACAAATGAACAAACACACACATACCACGATTACACAGGTGTTTCTGTTGGAAACCAAATGGGGAGAAAATACCTTAATGCTTCTTATGTGTGCTGGTACATTCATTGGAAGCACCAAGTTCCGCTGTTTCAGTACAGGCTGTGAGGCTCAAGCTGGCCTTTCAGGGCTACAACTGAGGGAAGGCGCAACTCCCAATTCTCACAGCTACAACTAGAGAGGAGGCACAGCCCCATGTTCTCAGCGTCTACAAGCTAGAAAGGTGGCTACAACCATGTACCCCGATCCAATGCATGCAGAGTAGAATTAGAGATAGTGGAACCACTTTTCACACACTATAGCCTATGAGATATACTACTGTAAGCCTATACCAATAAATCTGAAGACCATGCATCAACCATGCGTCAACACAGCCACCTCAACATGATAGCCAGCACCATAAACAAGTGCATCAACCAGCACCAACTTGTATAAACAAATTGTAATTGTAATGGCTCTACATTAATTTAAGAAACCATTAATTTTCAACGCTACTATTAAGTAATTTTTAAATTTTACTTAATCTAGCACATTCAGTCTAATATTTCAATAAAGCTGGGAATTTACTAACGTTTGTTCAAAGAGATTCCTTAATTCTAACGAACGATGCTGCCATGATTCCTTGGCAGACCAATGCTGCTCCTTAGGACACTTCATCCAACCTCCTGCGACTAGTGGCCTAGCCCTGGGACATGAATGGATGTCCCTAGCCCTCCCAGAACCAAAACCTCTTGTAGCCCCAGGTGCTTTGTAAATCCCCTTGTAGATTTCACTCTCCAATCCTTCAAGCTTCCCCTCTCGTAGAATCAATAATCCCCTCCATCCACTCCATTTCCCCCTTGTCCTCAGCCTTCCTTGGGCCTCCATGCATTAGTTGTATCCTCCATTTAGTGCCCTGTCCATTCCATTCATTACTTATCCTAGCATTATTGGTTACGTTATCCTTATCAGGATACATGCTTAATTTAAATACATTATATTTTATTATCCACCTTATTTAATACTTTATTAATTAATTAATTAATTAATAATCAAATTAATCATTAACCATATTGATTAAAAGTTAATTATACTTAAATTAATCATAATCAAAATTATAATTAATAACAAATAGTGGTTAAGGTTATTTAATAACTAATTGGTTTAGCTAATTTTAGGATTATTTATTAAATTAATCATCTTAATAGTGGAGCCGTTACATACACTACATAGCCGAGGAAACTTTGTCTCGAAGTTAAAGGTATCTTATGGTACAAAAGAGCAGAACATGGTTCGTTCATAACAAGTAACCGACATTATTAGTAAGTCCAGAAAACTCATACATGTACTGAATTGTATATGTACAAGAAATGTATGTGTAGCTAGATACATACAATTCTCATTACGTATGTACTAATAATCAAAGCTGTCATCCTTTGAAGAATTTATGTATGCATTCAATCCTGACCGACAAGACTAGTCTTTTTATAAAGACAGCAATCAATTAATTGTGTGAGAATTAGTTTAATCGTTGTCAGTTCAATAATTCACATTTAAACAATTGTGCTTTAGTTACGTATTATTGAATATTCATTTATACACATTTCTTCATCAAATCCCACCATAAGGCCGGATCTCCATATGGTCTCAACTATTCTACTCATCCTTCCTCCCTAACCTACTTCAACTCCATTCCTATCAGATCTGCTGGAATATCTTGGAGGCTATCTTGACCTAACTCAAATGGGAACTTCGTGAAGTGGAAGTGTCGCTATCTCGACCAAGCTTCCCTAATGAGGCAATGTGATCATCATCCTGCGACACAGGGCATGTTAACGGATTCCCATGACTTTAGGTTTGGAGGATACATGGTGGAAATGCCTCCACCCCTCCATTGTAGGGTGGTCCATCGTAGGTGTGGACCCTAGATGGCCCACCCTACAATGGAGGATGCGATTGGAAATGCCTCCACCCCTCCTATGAGAACTAGGGTCAACACCCTACAATGGAATTCTGATGTACCAGGTGTTTGTGGAGGTTTTGTCATCGTTTATTGGGTTTTAGATGAGTCATATTACCACAATCATGCACTAATCCACATATAGAAATGAATCCAACCAATATAAATTTCCAAACACAATATCCATACCATAATGTTTTACCAGTCAGTGGTCTTGATATATACTTTCATCATTATTATCCTTGGCTGTTTCATAGCCCATAACATGCAGATGAATTAGTACGTAACACAAACTCATACATTTTCTATGCATTATCATCATGTAATTCCATACTAGCATCGACACTTTGGGTACATCCATGTACCGATAAGTTAACGTCAAAGTTTTTCCAATTAGAAATAGGTCTCATGATATCCCATAATTCAATTTCAAAACCCATTCACATAATTGTCATTTTACCCAAAATGATTACATCATATCCAACATCATCCTAATAGCATTTTAGAAACATTCATTCATTTAATTCACATTCTCTCACAATGTGTCATCATATACATCATCATCCAGTAACATTTAAACATTATTAAAGTTTACATTCACATAATAGATCGCATTACATACATCATCATCATTATCATTTAATCATTCATAAAAATTACATTCACATAATAGCTTTCGCATTATGGTACATCATCATCAATAACATTTAATCATTTCCTAAAATTCACATTACCACGCAGTAGATCTCATCGTGTACATCATCATCATTAACATTTAAACATTCATAAAGTTCATAGAAATTTTAAAGCAAGTGTATCATTTAATGGTTTTCTTGTGACTAGAAAATGAAATCTATCATCCATAGGCCTCGGGTAATCACGGTTGTCTAAGAGATCAAAGGTGGTGTTACATACACCCACCAGTATGTTCGAGGTGGTCAAAATGATGAGGGATAATCTAAGCTTCTGTAGTCTACCGGCATCTTCAAGTAGCAGGATCTGGACTATACTTGTCCCCTTGGACCTTAACTTGGTCTACCAGTCGGTTCTTGAGCTGTCGAACTCTAAGGTCCAATATGCGTGCTTGGTTCTACCGTGAGGGTTTTCGCGTTCGATACCTGCAATTCCCTTCAATTTAGTTTATGTGATTCATCAACAACATAATGGCGTAAAACGGATACATGAAATAAATTAGGTTTTATTACAAGTTGGGGTGGCAGTACGAGACGATGAGCAATGGGTCCAATTTTCTCTTGGATCACAGATGGTCCTATAAATTGAGGTGAGAACTTTGTCCCCTTTCCGAACCGATATGGTACTCTTATTAGGCCTGATATGTGAACAAAAGCGGTCTCCCACTTCATAACTCGGTCGGTCCATTGTTGTGTGCATCTGCATAGCTTTTACGCCTATCATTGCTCAGCAATAATTACGCCTAATAAGATCACTTTGTTCCTCCATTTCTTGAATCAATTACGGCCCAACTATTACTTTGTCTTCTAGTCTATCACAACTCAATGGCATTACGCTGGCCTCACATTGCAAAGCCGTAGGTTGGCATTCCAATGGAACTATGATAAAGCGTTATTATGGGCAAACTCTACCAAGGTAGGTATTTCTCCCAGTTCGATTATCCATCACATACATCCCTAAGCATGTCTTCCAGCTTGATTTACTCTCTAAGTCTTCCAAAATACGTTTCGGGATGATAAGGCGTGCTTAAGTTCAATGAGTTCATGGCCATTTGTAAACTTGTCACAAAACCACAGAATTGAATCACGGAGTCCCTATCACGAGTAGTCTTTTAGGTATTCGGTGCAAGCGGATGACCCACCGGCTTACAAACACGTAATGCCACATCGGTGACATCGTAGTGTCTCTAACCGGGAATGAAATAGGCACTCTTGGTTAACTTTTATCACTATCACAAGAATGGAATTGTCTAGGGATGTGGCGACAATCCACAACAAAATCCATAGATATGACTTCCCACTTGGACATAGGAACATCATGTGGTTGTAGGAGGCTGTTGGGTGATGAGATGGTGGTTGGCTTTTACCTGATGACACTCTAGGCATTTAGCGTGAAATGGACTACATCACGTTCATGTCTACCCAAAGAAGAGCTTCTTCATATCTGCGTACATCTTTTTCCTCCGGATGCGCGCAATAAAGTGATCTATGGGCTTCCTTGATTATGATGCTTCAAATATCCCCACCTTCTCAGGGATGTATGTCCTTCCTCGATATCTTAACAACCGTCGGTTTCCAAACTGCCGCCGTGCTGGATCAGCGCCTCCCCACTCACGGAGGTTTGAAGTAACAACACTAAATACCTTTGTCTCCTTGGAGTTGTGTCAACACACGTTCCCTCGATTGACCTTTAAAGGGTACCAAGGAGAAGATTCATTGTCTCCTACTCAGAGCATCTGCGACCACATTTTCCCTTTCCCTTGATGTACGATATACCAAAATGTTACTCACTCATAAACTCACTCAATCATATTTGCAGCATTCATATCTCTTTGGTGAAGAGATGTTTTAAACTTTGATGATTTGTTTTGAGCTCAAGTTTCACCCAACAAGGTAGTTCCTCCAAAGTTCGAGCTAGCATTACAATGCCAACTCTAAATCATGAGTGTATTATATCTCTTCATGTTTCTTCAACTTCCTTGACGCATAGCTATCACTCCTCCATCTTGCATTATGGCTCCCAACCCTTGCTTTGGGGAGCATCCGTGCGAGGCCATGAAAATCTTTTTCCATATCGACACTTTCATTAGAATTGAAACACTAGTTGGTAACCTCTTAGCTCAGCAATGAACACCCTATCACGCTCTTCTGTCCATTCATACCTATTGCATTTGCAAAGTGGTGATGGGTTTCACTGTGCAGGAATCCCCTTCTACAAATCTCTATAGTAATAACTTGCTAGCCCATGAAGCTTCTCACTTCATGAGCCGTTTACCGGCAGCCATTCCATAATGGCTTTTACATTTTCTAGGTCCACAAAGATTCCTTCGCGGAAATGATTTGACCTAAATAGTGGATTTCTTTCCGGAAGAAGGAACACTCCGATAACTTCCCATACAATTTGTTCAATCTTAGGCAGGACAACACTATTGAAGTGTTCCTCATGTTCTCTTTCATTCTTCTTGGAATAGATGGGGATGTCATCTAAAAGACTTGTACAAAGCGGTCTAGATATTGCTTAGAGATATGTCGTTCATGGGGATCGCCGAATACTGCTGGGGCATTGGTCAATCCAAAGGTACTACAATAGGCTAAGTAATGTCGAACCGAGGTTGAAGAATTTTTGGGATGTACCTTCTTTAATCCTTAGCGATGATATACGTCGCCGTCGATCTTTGAGAATCTGCATTGCTCCTTTCATCTAATCAAGGGTCATCTATTCCTGACATTGGGTACCTATTCTTCAGCGTAGCATGGTTCAAATCCACCGGTCTATACCATGATCGTGGGATCCATCCTTCTTCTTTACAAAATTACGCGGTATTGCTTGGTGAGACACTAGACCTTATTAGCCCTAAGTCCGATTAACTCTTTCAAGCTGCATTTGCAATTCACAAAGTTCAGTATTTGTCATCCAATGTCACAGTTTGGAAGTTGGTTTTGCACCAGGTTTTAGTTCAATGGTGAAATCAATCTCCCTTTCGAGGAGGGTAACCACGATGCTTCGTTCGGAAAACTTGGAATTGACAAGACCGGTACTGATCTAATGGGGGTCCCTTCCTTTCATTCTGCATCTACTACATAAAGTCGACACCTTGTCTCAAACGTAAACGACCTTCATAGTGGTCTCAAAGCGTGGCGACGCACTTTTCTCTGTACACCACGGATCTCTATTGGTCTTCCTTCATCATGGACACAAAACACCCTCTTTGCGAAAAAATCTACCAAGGTCGATGAAACGCTAACCAATCCATTCCAATTATTAGATCATACACCCCAAGAACAGTGGCCATTATACCTTTAACACGGTATTTTACCTCGAGGGTCTACTATACAATTATCGACACTAGGTCCCTCGCTTGTTTTCCCCAAAGAAAACCATCTCGACTTGTTTAAATTCATAGTGCTCATAGGCTTCAAACCCACTCTTTTTTAATTTAGATGGTGAAATGAAACTATAAATGCGCAGAATCAAATAAAATCTTAACATTGTCTACGATTTAGCATGCGGCGGTCCCACCACCGTGGATTGATGTTGAGCCTGGCGGTTATTAACTTCTTTAGCGTGAATATGGTGGCTGCTACTTGCTCTCCCCATAGACACCTTTCCTTCTCTATGCACAAACCGAGATTATAACTCTGGGCAGTCACAGTAATGGAGTCCCTGCATCTGGTAACGCAGATTGAACACGTACACTATTAGCAATAATCGTCTTTTGGAAATAAAGGTTCCTTCCACGGAACCTCACCCACGCTCCAGCGTTCCCACGAGATGATTGGTGGTCACAATGCGCGGATTGGTGATGAGCGAGATCTTTTCGCTACTGTTAATCCACAGCTCATTCTTGGCATGAATTTTTTACCATGAGGCGGTGGCCTTGAGCCCCCCTAGAGGAAATGTCGGGGCCTTTCCTACGAATCCAAAGCGATGCAGAAATGTCGATCTTGCACCCCAGTTAAGTTCATATGTTCTTCCATGTAGCGCGCATTTTCCACACCCAGCCTCAGCTCGCGAAGGCGGCTACATCCTCACCATATCTTATCACGGGGTTCAATCCATAGATGAAGGCGCTTTACTTTTGTCGTTGGTCTATCCATTTATGACACATATTTGACCAGTTCTATAAACCTGATCTCGTATTCTTTCATAGTTTTGTTCCCTTGTATTAAGACATGAAATGCCCCAACACAGTGTTCCTAAATGATGCAGCGGTAGATATTTCCTCCACTGAACCTTTTCGAAAAGTTCCCAAGATCGCTGATAATGCGGGGTAAGGTCACGTTGTCTTCAGTTGCCCACCAGTTCAAAGATGCGTATGGCGAAAATGGCGATCTTAAACCTTTGAGTTGGGCCTTAGTCTCTTAAGGCAAAATACTGAATCATGCCTTCCAACCTACATGCTTCCAGCGTTCACTTAGCGACCTCTGGTAAACTCCGAAAGTTTGATCTTTGCAACTCTCGTGATGTCTTCGGTGGAGGTCCTCCCTGAATCCCTTAGCTGCGGATTACACCTTTGAGACGATTGGGGTTCCGCCGGAGTCCACAATGGGTTCTTCGCCCCTTCCAGGAATCCTGCGTTGATGCGCTGCTTGAGTCGCCCGATTATATGAGGTGAGTTGGTGATGGGGGTGGAGTAGTCTTGGCGGTGCTTCTGACGGCTCCCCGCCCTCGACCTCCTCGAGTTCTGACCATCCTATGTGCTTTGATCTGCATCATCCAAAGTTGTGAGGGTGAGTTCCGGGATGTTTTTAGAATAGTGCTACTAAACTTTAGAAATGGGGTTAGAAGTAAGTTTTTCTTCTTTACTTGTTTGTAGCGGACATTACTCCATTAGGGATTGGCTAGGTTAGAGTTAGGTTTCCAAGCACCTAAGCCGTTCGTTCCTATGAAAACAACTATTGGTTTCGCCCTATAGATCGTTAATATGCGCCTCTTGCTTACTCTTCTAGTGCATATACCGCCTCGTTCCCACTTGTGCTAGTCTGAGCCCTTTTTAGTTTTCGCTTACAATTTGACTAAAAATAGCTTCCTTCCTTATGTTTATTAATTTGCGGCGAGAGGCATACACCTACTGACAATGGGCACAATCAATGATCTTTTAGTCTTAATTAACCTAAAACCATTATCACATTATTTATGTATTGAAGATCTCTTTGGCATATTCTTGAGTCATCCTCAATATCAATGGAGTGCGATTTATCATTCGCAACTTTCTTGCATTCATCCGCGACGTCTAGTTGTTTTAGCATTTACCTAATCACATAAAAAATGCTTTAAGGTTATATAATTACTACGTTTAACAATTAAATAAGATAAAACAGCGGAATCTAAATAATTATCCCTATCTGCCAGTCGTGTTTTTGCGTTCGCCAGCGCTATGTACGTTTTGGCATTAGTTTTCTTCTTAAGGAACTTTACTTGGTGGGTGGTCTTGGATATGACAATTAAAGTATTTATAAGTAAACTTATTTCTAAAAGAAGCAACGCATGGCTCGTTGGTAGGACGGATTTTGTCAAAGCTTAGACCTGTGTGTGGAGGTTCGGGGTTCGAATCTCACGAACTCCATTTAAATTTATCCTTAGCCTCATTTTATTCAAACTTAATACAATTTTGTAATCTTTTAATAAAATTAATAAAGCTAATTAGTTTTAATTAATTATTAATTAAACTTTATTATTCCATCAATTATCTTTGTATTAATTATTTATTTATTATATATATATATATATATATATATATATATATATATATACGGCCCCTTAATACTAATGTATTTATCTCATTAATCCATTCGGTATCTTCATATGTCGGACTCAATCAATCAATAGCCTTAATCCCTACTTGGCCTCACTTCCGCCTCTAGCCTCTTTGTTCTGCTCTTGGTGGGAGTTATGGTAATGGGAGGTTGTTCTGTAGCTTGGTTTCATCTTTGCACACTTAGCTCCAGGCAGCAGATTTAAGCAATTATATAGATGAAGAATCTGTAACCCTGGCCATGCGGGTGGGTCCAAAGATCGATCCACACTGCGGTGGTGGCATTGCAATGAAAGTTCGAAGGTTGTAAAATTCACATAAGGCGATGTAAGTTCAAAGCCCAGATGTATATTATTTTGAAGGGAGGGTGAGAGTATAAAGAGGGAAAAGAGATTTCCATCTCAAATCTTAGATTCGATATGGAAGAAGAGGGCGACGAGGATCGAAGAAGGGAAGCAGCAATCACTGCCACTCCAGTCCTCCAACCTAATTTTCAAGCTGAGTCTGTCTCCCACGAGCAGTTGCAGAAACTAAAGGTACTTTTAATATTATGTTATGTTTGTTTATTTGTAACGCAGAAATTGCTCGTGATTACTTAGGTTTTCACTAACATTGCATGCTTATACACAACTTTCAGATGCTCTATTCTCATGAGGATCAATGCACCTTTAACATTCGCAAAATCTCAATCGCATACTTACCTACAATTTCCATGAGACCCACTTTATTCTCTTCGTCCATTTTACTTTTATTTTGAATGTTCAAGAGGTAGCACGGTGAATATGTAAAACAATTTACAATAAAAGAAACAATGGCGACTAGCGAACTGAGACCCGAATAAGCTCTCTATGGTCAACTCGGATAAAGCGTGTATTTACCAACTTTGGGGTTTTACTGGCATTTGGAGATCATGGCGGAAGAAAGGCCTTCGGACACCTCTGGGAAGTGGTTCCCATTATCTCATCCACCAGTTGGGCATTGATTGTTGTTGAAATTAGGGACCGGTGGAAATAATAGATGAGAGAATCCCGTGAGTGTAGCGAATAGCGTGATGGAGAGATTTGTTTTGGTGGGTATTTTGTGCTCGCATGTTATGGTAGCATTCAGGCCTCGAATGGAAGCCGATGAAGATCTTTGGATGGAGTGGTGAGATTCCACGAAATCAGACTGAGGGCCTTTGTTGTTTATGCTCCACAGTCCATCTGTTAGTCCATCTGCTACAGACTAAGACTATTTCTTCCTTTCTTCTGATAGCATTTCTCGGCCGACATTCAGCTCATCGGAGATGTTGATGTAGGTGTGCAGATGTCTATGTTTGCTTTCTTGCCATTAAAGAACTGGAGTCTCCCAAAATAGATTAGCTATCTATTTTTTTTTTTATTATTTCTTTCTTTTAAAAGGCTTTTATCGTTTCGCCTATATTTACTTGATATGGAAAAAATATTTTACAAAATGTAAATGCATACATGAAACTATTTTCTATTTACATTCGTTGCTATGGGGTTTGATTAAGTTAGCTCAATTTTCCAGCCAACACATGCAAGGATTATGCCACTATGACGTTATTGTTTTAAGATATTTTCTGATCTCACAATGGAAACTAGGGTAGTTGTGGACTCACCTTACCAGGAAAATCATATTAAGTAAATTAAAACTAAATCTATATTATGTGGTGGAAACTATAGCATGAAGGCAACAAACAACAACTACTATGCGTATTAATTTTAAGAATGTCTCAATTAACTTTTATCTTAATTGAATTTAGATATAAGATGGAATTGGATTCATATCCATACAAATTTGGGTGAATTTATTGTTTTGGGGAGAGATAAAGTTTTGTTTCCATTTTTTTTTTAATTTTGATAATGAATTTTTTTTTTTATTGAACATTTTAAAATAAATTTAAATTTAAAATTTAAATTGTTTTCATCTTTTCCACTTGCTCTTCTAAAATCTTCATTACGCTTCAGAGCCATTGGTAATAAATCTTGAATAATAAAAATTATTAAAAAAAAAAAAAAAAAAAAAAAAAAAAAAAAAACTATATATATATATACATTTAATAGCATATAGTTCTATTTTCCTATGTTTTTTTTACCTATTGTTTTCTTAATATTCCAACTTTTACGGTCCTATGCGACACCTTGTTTTGTTTGCAGGTGTTAAGCGTGGCTGGAGGTTTTCTCAAAAGAATGCACAAATAAAAGCCACCCTTATTAGGCCCTTGGTTCCCGGTTGAACCAAGGGCTCATTCTAAATGTAATGGCTCTACATTAATTTTAGAAACCATTGTTTTTCAACGCTACTGTAAAAATTAAAAATTACTTAATCTAGCACATTCAATCCTAATATTTCAATAAATAAAGTTTACTAACAATTTAATTCAAGAGATTCATAACTCTAACTTTGAACCTGATGCTGCCACTTGATTCCTTAGCTTGAACTTGATGTTGCTCCTTAGGACACCACAAAACCATCCACCCTACTGAATAGTACGCCTATCCCTAGGACATGAATGGATGTCCTAGCCCTAGAACAAAACCTTTGCAGCCCAGGTGGTGCAGCCAAGTTCAGCAGATTTCACTCTCTCCAATCCTCCAAGATCTCCCCCCTCCTGTAGAATGAATAAATCTCCCATATCCACTCCATTTCCCCATAGTTACTCCTTCCTTCACCGACACTCCATCTCACATTAAATTCCTTATCCCTCCATTTTATTTACCGACATCCATTCATTCATTACTTATCCTAGCGTATTGGTTACGTTATCCCTTGTGGGATACATTATTAATTTAAACTTATTATATTTATTATCACCTTATTTAATAATTTTATTAATTAATTAGTAATTAATAATCAAATTAATCGTGCTCATATTGATTAAAGAGCTAATTATACTTAAATTAATCATAATCAAGAATTACTAATTAATAACGAAATAGGTAGTTAAGGTTATTTAATAACTAATTATGGTTTAGCTAATTTTGGGATTATTTATTAAATTAATCATCTTAATAATTAAAGGGTGGATTACGATGTCTTTGTGCAAAACAAGTGCATCCAACCATGTATAAGTATGTACCAATCATGTGTCAACTACTCATCAAATATAACTCATCAATATGTGCCAACATCATCAATATACACCTCATGTATGAAAAGTATGACTCATCAACTACTTATTAATGCCAACCATGTACTCAACATGTACCATAGCCAAAATCCCTCATCCTTCATCATACAAATATGAATTTTGTAGATCTATAATAGACCTGTTGTATATGATGACATTCCTGCAAACCTTCCTTAACTTTAACAACGAGAATAGCATTTTCATCAAACTTTTCTTTGGTCTCATGTCACCTAGTTTTGGATTAGTCAACAATAACTTGAGTAATCATAACTTTGTACTGTAATTTCATAGGAATATGAAACTGATATACAATGTTAGTCAATGTTTTAATGCAATTCCTCAAGTGTCACTACTTGGGACCTCTCAAACAGGTTATAGCAAAATAGCATCCCTTGTTGAATGCAGGTTATTCTAGAGGCTGACATTGTAGAGGCATACCCCACAGATATTTGTTGAAATGATATCAAAATGTTACAAATCATACTAAATAATTTACCCTAACAAATACATTTTGTTTCTGAATTTGGATTTGTTATGAATAAAGTATGACATTTTTACACGAGCACTTGTTTTTACTAGTTTCGGGACTAGCCACAAACCCTATTTTCCCAGGGTGTAACTCCCAAAATACAACGACCACAAAGTTAATTTTTACCATAGATACGGGTATGTTTTATCATTGGAATATCAATTTCATGATATGAATTATTATAGACAACAATTTTATATAGCAAAATGGTGAGATGACACGTAAATAACATGCCTTAGAAGCACCATCAAAAGAATTTATCCTTCCTTGCATTTGAAGTAACTGTTTCTTCACTTCCTCGAATTTCCAGTTAGATATACTTTGGTTACCTCAGACACCTATGGGTATTCAATATTCTCAAGTGTTTTAAATGAGATAGCCTTGCCTCTTATTTATACTCTCCAAAGTAGCTTCCTTAAAAGAAACATCTTCTAGGTCATGGCCCCCACTTTCCTTATTTTTAGGGTTAACCCACTTGTAATTTCTCCATTAGATTTATTATTGAAATAATTTATTTTGTATTCACTTATAGTTATAATACAATCATTACTTCACTTTACTTTATTATTTACCTTTTAAAAGTCTCTTAAACCACTTGTTTTGACCTTTGGGGCTTCTAGATGACATATATGAGGGTCCTCCAACCCAGTAGACCATAACTCTCAAACCCATTGAGGGATTGTGTGATGTTCCATACCACAATAAATGGAATGACATGTACTATCCATATAGGATAGTATTATCTGAAAGTATATAAATCATCTTGTTATGCATCAAACAAACTTGGGTCCATTACCCAAACTTGGGGTCTCAACTTCTCATGGCCATAACTCTCTAACCATAAGGAGTTCAAACCGTGAGGAGCTATGTGATGTTCCACATACCACAATAAATGGAATGACATGTACTATCCATATAGAATAGTATTATCTGAAAGTATATCATAGCTCATACTGTTATACATCAAACAAACTTGGGTCCATTACCCAAACCTGGGGTCTCCAACTTCTCATGGCCATAACTCTCTAACCATAAGGAGTTATGTGGTGTTCCACATACCACCGGAAATGGAATGACAAGAAATATCCATCTAGGATAGTTTACCTAAAAAATTCATTGTCCTTATTCTCATTATTCCACAATTAAGCATGGGTTCTCTTACTCCGCAAAGCATCTTCCCAGGAGGGCTTTCACCATAAGCAGACCACTTTGGAGTTCATCCATATTTACTTCTTATCAACCATGAAAAGAAAATAATGAGTCATATTTACATCAAAAAATCTTGGGTCATTACCAAAACCTTTGTGCTGCGAGGCTTTCTTCAAGGGTTGACATCAATGACAACCAACCTTAATCAACAATCTCCCTCTTTGGCATTGATGGCAACACTCTGATGTAATACTGAAATCATATCACTCATGAGCCCCCTGGAACCATGCCTCTGTCCTCTATATCTGATAAATTTTCCTCTGTCCTCTACATATGATAAATTTGTTCCCCCTGGAACCATGCCTCTGTCCTCTACATCTGATAAATATCTCCCCCTTTGTCATCAATGGAAAAGGTATATTTCCATCCGAGGCTGATCCCCCTAATTGAATTGTCCTCTTATGATGCTTCCTTGTGTACATCTAAGACATATAAGATAAGCATTCAAAAAACATTAAAAAAGAATTCATTTTGGAGCAGAAATAACTCCAAGTATTTGGAAAAGATATTCAAAGGCTTCCTGTGGAAGTGGTTTTTTAAAGTGTCTACCACTTGTTCTTTTGTGCCCATGTACTCAACTCTGATATTATTTTCTGCAACCTGTTCCCATAGAAAGTGATACTTGATTGGAATGTGCTTCGTCTTGGAGTGCATCACCAGGTTTTTTGAAATACTGATGGCACTTGTATTATCACAATATATTGGAATGGGCTCATCATACTGAACCTGTATATCTGTCAAATTTTGTTTCATCCAAAGAACCTATGTACAACATGTTTCTACTGCAATATACTTTTCCTCAGATATAGATAGAGATACTGATGATTGTTGCTTTCTTAGCCATGATACCAAACACTCACCTAAGTATAACACTGCTCCACTAGTGCTTCGTCGGTCATCAATACAACCT